>MJUT01054319.1:188201-201651 GCA_002080005.1 Gigantidas platifrons | reverse complement strand
TTATCAATAAGTACAAAAAGGGGTGTGGTGTCACAATATGATATGTTAAAATAGTTTTATCTTAAATTTGGTATATGAAATTGTATGAGTCACAAAGTAAATCACAATTGCAATTTATATCTATATTTAATTACAACTTTATCTGTTTTTATTATGGCATGATGCTTTGTGGTCCCTTTATTTTTTTCCCAAATATTTTATTCGACTTTTGACTTTTGAGTTTCGTTATTTACTTTGCTGCTGGTCGGCGAATACTTAACCCTCAACATGACATGTACATCAACGACATATCATCTGCTGGACAGATAATTTTATTGAAAAGCCTGTACTGGACATTGCAGTTTAAGTGTTAATGATTCAATGAATGAAAGGAGTGACATACTTATTTATTTTGAATTATTAAAACAAAATTGTGATGAACCTTAGTTATTTTAAATTATGCTTACTACAGTAAACTCATAATTATCATATCATTATGGGAATATATTTTTTTTAAATTACCTATCTTATTCACTTATCAGTTTGATTTAGAATTTTGGGTTTAAAGTGTATATTTTTTCTTCATATTTTTTCCTATTTCATTGTTACATGTATGTACCATTATCTAAAAGCAAATTTCATTCTTAACTATTTAACAAATAGTTCATGGCGCTAAGGGACATATGACAGTTTATGGACCGGGATGTCACCCACAAAATATTATATGGACCGAAGCAAAGCTGAGGTCCATATACTATTTTGTGGGTGACAGACCGTTTCATAAACTGCCATCATAAGTTGGCCCGAAGTGCCGTGAACTATTTGTTATATTATACTCAATACATGAAATTCTGTCAGACGACATGTTTTTCTTATTGTATATCTAAGACAAAAAACGAGTTCCGACAAAATCCGGAAGAAAACATTATATTGATCGGGCCCGGTCAATATATTAAAATATTGACCGGTCAATATTATAGTTTTATTAACTGGTTGTTTCTGTATTGGCCCTGGTATAGATTCGAGGTCAACTGTATTGGCCCAAGGCCCGTAGGGCCGCGGGCCAATACAGCTGATCGAGAATATATACGCGGCCAATACAGAAACAACCAGTTAATACCACCTTTATCAAATAATTCGACTTATGTTGTTTATACGACAAATATAAGACCTGCTAAGCTGGTTCTATACTGACCTTATCATTTTCACATGGTATTTGAATTCCAGACTCCAGTGTCATTATGCATGTCTAGATGAAACAGTTAAAAACTTCAAATATGCTTTTAACAGAATTCAAAGCTCCCAATTTCCTTTGCAAATTGATGCAAGATTTGTTTGGCTTCTTCATTTGTGAAAGCCACAGGCTAACAGTCACTGTCAACGACAGCCTTGTCAGATGACATGTTTGTAATAATTACGTCATGAAGAATTGTAGTATGCGAACGTAATGTCGGAACGGAAGTAAGATTGCAAACCGGAACCTCTACAGCTTTTTCGGACCTGGGCCAATACGAACCAAAGCTGTATCGGCCTGGGGCCGAAAAGCTGTATAGATATTAAGCTGGGCAGAGCTACTGGATGATACAGGCTGATTTAAACGTATTAGGGCTGTTTTAATCATATTATTGAATAAATTGAAATATTGACCGGCTGCGCTAACAAAGACAACTAGGGAAAATAAAAAGGTAAAGTATAATATATAGCGATATTATATTATTTTGAGTTTACTGTATGCATGTTGGTGTTGGGATTACAACTTAGATACCATTTTTTTAACCTTAGGTACATCAAGTGTAAAGAAGATATTAAATAAAGATATAACTGATTTATTTAATAAAGAAACTTTTCAATGTGGTGTTTTTAAAGGGAAAGAGATGTATCCAGTTGTGGACTAGGAGTTGTGTGATCAGTTGGCTTTACGTACAAAAGTGAACAGAATTGTAGATAGAGTGAAAACTTTAAGAAAGAACAATATATCAAAATTGAATTTATTTCTACAGAGTTCTTTCAGCTTTCCACAAAAGCGATCAGGGAAATCCCCATTTAAATACTTACCAGAAGAAGAGGGAAAAAGAGTGAAAGAAATAGAGTATAACGCTATGAAAGTAGGCAAGGAAAATAGAAAATTAAAAAGACAAATAAAACAAAGCAATGTAAATGTAGATAATTTAGAAATTCAAATTGATCATTATGAACGCTAGAGTAATTTGTTGTTAAAACTTTTAATTATTGCAGGGGGAAAATGTAAGATAACTCCCCATATCCAGAAAGAAAATAGATCATTGGGCAAAAATATTGATGAAATGAAGGACAACATTGCTTCATTAAGGCCAAAAAATGTCAATAGAAAAATTAGAAGGCGAGATGAAAACATTTCAAAATTAGAGGGTGAAGTAGCTGTAAAGCGAAATGAAATTCATTATCAGGCCATGGAAATTCAAAACTTAAGGTTTGCATGGCAAGAAAATGATCAAAACATTGAACATTTAACAAAAGATACACGTAAGCTATTGGTTAAGATGTGCAGATTAGCCAAAAAGTGTTATCCCTCTGCGTCAGAAAAAAATCAAGATGAGCATTTCGATGAAATTCAAAATTTGAAAAAGGAAATTAAAGCTAAGGAAGAAAGAATATCTGAACTTGAAAATCAAATATAATTTTGGCAGATGCAAAAATTGAAACTTTTTATGATGAGCAATTTTCCAATGAGGTCAGACAAACTATTATGACACTTTTAACAGAATGTGGGGTAAGCCAAAAGAAAGTAAATGATATAATGAATGTAGTTTTGAGAAATTTGACAGGTAAACACTTGACTAGACTGCCTAGTGCTGGGGCCAAAAGTAGATTACTTATAGAGGTTAAAAGGGTGGCACAAAAACAAATTGGTGATGCAATGCTTACCTATGAAAATGATTTGCTTGATCAAATAGATCCAAACACATATATTGGAAACAAAGGTAATTGTCTGCATCAGGATGCTACATCTAAATTCCATAAACACTAGGATGAAACTTTTGAATGCCGGGTGCAAAACACAGATGACCCAGTGCTAGAAATGTATACTCAAATGGCATTATAACTTTGCATAGGGGGCATGTTGTTACTTCTAGAAAGGCAAGCTAAAAATCAGCTGTCTGGTGGAAGGTTCTATGAACCTTCAATAGGTCATCAATTACGTGGTCAGTCTGTTCCCACTACACACACCTGTTCAGAGAGAGACTTTGCTCAGTTAGATATCCTCGTAAATCTCAAACCATCTGCTTCAACTACATCATATGAAGCAATTTTTATGTGGTCAAACAACAAAACTTCTAGGTAGATTGAAAACCTTACTGAAAATGAAAAGAAAAAAAGTAATTGATGATGCAAGAGCTAGTGCCCCAGAAATGTTAGAATCTTTCAAATCGAGACAGAAAGCTCTTTTTATTAAAAAAAAAAAAGACTTCAGATACTGAGAGCAAAGAGAGAAAACAAAGCAAATAAGGAATATAAAGAATATACACAAAGAGTCATGCTAATAGGGAAGAACAAGCTTGTTATTCAAAGTAAGGGTCCGAAGGATAAATTTCAGCAGTCAAGTAAAAGGAAACAGTACTCAGTCCAACAACTTGAAAATTATCTCGCTGAAATAATTGAATTGAATAAAGAACATGAAAATGTAGAAGTTTGTGAAAGCAAACTAGAATATTTCCCCATTGATGAAACTCAATGGCTAATATAATTACTGTGAAACAAAATGTGGTAAAAATGTTAATGGATGAAAGAAAAAGAAATACTGTAAATCAACGAAGCTACCTTCTTCCTCAGTATATTGATAACCCTGAACTTCATGTAGGTAAATCTTTTAAACATTAATGTAAAGAGGAGGGGTCAAATGAAGTTATATGGTGTTCAGGAAAAGTTCTATCAATTCATGCCTTAAAGGGTAAGACAGCAGAATTTTGTGTTAGATATTGTATATTTGTTACAAGTTTACTCGCATTTGAATAAAACATTTAGATAACTTTACTTTCTTGGTTAAGTGATGACTAGATATATGGGATACATTGTCTCTGTTGCTGAGACAATTAAATTTATTGGGAAAAGTACAGATGTAACAATGAGACAACGATCCAGCAAAATAGTAATTAAAGTATGAAACATAGATTTCCATACTGTCCTCAACAATTACCATAATTTATTGCTATATGGCAATCAATAAATGGCCCCTTGTGTATGAAAAGTGAATTAATGTACATGCCAGACAGTAGTGTGCTAGTATGAAATGATACAACTGTAAGATATAATGAATAGTAATTCCAGGAGAGAATCCCCTTTAGGCCTTGAATACCAAAGCAAAATTCAGCATCCAGAGTTCAATCAAGTGAATAAGCTCTGATTGTTCCAGGTCAATATTTGATATTTCAATTTATGAATGATATATAGAATATCGAAAAAAAAATCAATATAAGATAAATTCTGATTTGGTTTTATGGTGTATAACGCCACTTTCACCAATATTTCAGTTTTATCGGCAATTTGTGTAGTTTTCCTTTGAAGTGTGTCGATTGATAAAGCTTATCTCAACGTACTGGACGTGATATCAAAATTATTAGGTCAGTCCACAATTAGGCATGCGTCAACTACCGCGCATGAATATACTTGTTTAAAAAAAACAAGATTGGTTGCGTCATCAAAATCAATAATACGGGAAAAGGTCAACGTCATTTTCGTTACTATCTTAAACGAAACATTTAACGTTTGGCCATATTATTTCAATAAACAACATCCCTCAAAACCAACAAATACTTTGTAAAATTAGAACATCCTTAGACTTATACGATACATATCGTTTTGTTTGTTATATAAAAACAATGCAATATCTAATGATGATTTGAAATTGAAATCAATCCAATTACAGAAAAGAGCTAAAATTTAATACAACATAGCACTGATCAGTAACAGGGAGACTCAACTAAAACTTCTGTATTCTGGATATACAAATATACATTTGTTGTACATAATTTCATAACTTCATGGATGTTTATTGATTTGACCTACATTCAGAATATTTCAGTGAAACGTATTCGATACGGTTTTAGCACAAGTTTTTATGACAAAATTTAATTACCGGTAGCATATTCGAACATTATAATTTCCAAAACACACTTCAATCCAACAAAACCATCATAATGTATAGCACACGTCAAGTGGTAAAAAAACACATCTTGCCGCCCCGTTAACTAGTTTTTGAATGAACATCGCGCGCCAGAACCGAATGACATTTAAAAAAACAAGATGCATCCGCAAAAAAATAATCCCATCAAAATATCCTTTTAAAGAATTCATTTGATTATTTTTTTGAAAGTTAATTATAAATTACCGATAAACAGAATATTAGGCATTTTGTTTTTGGGACTGACTTTATCACGGGGTATATCAGGTGAGCCGGAACGGCGAACCTGATATACCCCGTGATAAAGTCAGTCCCAAAAACAAAATGCCTAATATTCTGTATATATCGTGGCGGACAGTTTTATTGGTGGAGGAAACCGGAGTAAGCAGAGAAAATCTTTGTCCTGTCGCAAGTCACTAACAAATTCATCACATAATTTGTTATCGAGTAAACTTCGACATAGGTTTTGCAGAGTGTTTCTTTCTCCCATTATGACTCTTAAGGTTTCAATGGGCCAATATTGACCAGCTACAAACCCACACCTTTTAATCGGGAGACTATATTTCCTTTAAATATCAATAAGAATGTGTTTTATAAGGCATATGCAATTTATTTGGATCTTTATTACATTCAAAATTGTATCAGAAAATGTGTCTGAAGCTATTTGATATTTCACCACCCTTTTTGTGTTAAGATAGATTGTCATAGATATGTGTGTATTTGTAGTATATTTTAGCAAATCATCTTTAACAGAATGCATTTTTGTTGTTTTATAAATAGAATCAGTGGGGAAAAAAACTTAAGAAAGTGAAAAAAAATTTGACGTTCTACAAATCTTCGATTATTATAATGCTTCAAGAAAATATATAGTTTGTATCACTTTCAACTGCAAATAAGCAAGCTATTAATATTTAAAGTGTGAAAATTGCATAGATCTGGTGTGTTTTGGTACCGTTCTAATACAAAAAAAACAGTCGTTTTCCATGAATGAGTTCGCAATATGGCTGATATTACGATATGCATAAAATCACATTACCAAAATCCAATTATTAGTAAATAACTTACCGGAATTCTTCAGCATTTTGATATATGACCCCTAGAACGCAAAACACATCATATTCTTCGTGGTAGATTTATAATGGTTATCCAAATAAAGTCTACCCATGGCTACTGGTGTATTTTGTTAATATTGTTTTCCATTTTACTACATCATATAGTTGTTTAAAATAGATAAGCATGCCAATATATCTTTGTTCTTCTAAATTTATCTATAAAATAATAGTTGTAATGCAATGAAATTGATTAGAAATAGCTGATAATTGTAAACAAATGTTACTGATGGGAAAATTTCATTACTGCCGCAAATATCCGCGTCGACAGGTAAACTCAATTTGCGACCGTAAGACAGACTATTTACGGCGGCAATACTTCAAATGCAATAAAGTTATTCCCTAATTTTTTGTCTGTAAAAATTAACTCTATGTCAGTGTCAGATTCTTTCTGTAAGTTATCTTTGAAATGTATGTAGTGGCTTTTTAGATGGAGTGGCATAGATTCATTGTAAACACTCGACACTGATGTTTCCGCATAGCTCAACAGAAAATATACAACTGCTCTTTTTCCACCATAGAACCAGTCTTTATCGGGTACAGGATCACATTTTGGAGATCGTTGTTGCTTCCGTCATCTCCGTATATTCACAACTACCCACCTTCACATTCTATGAATAATGAATGAGACTAATTTAGGTATACTGCAGAAATAATATAATTTGCTATCATTGTCTCTCATGTTTTACTAAGAGTGGAGGTTTAAGATACCATCAAACTAGTTTAAATTCGTAATTTTCTATTGAAGTGCCCGTAACAAGCCAGAAAAATGAACGGTCAAGTACTGGTATCGATTTGTTCTCTGTTTCTACGAATGGATTTTGGAAGTGTTCCGACTGTGTTTTTTTCCCATTTTATTCTTCTATTGCTAAATGCTATCCTGTTTATGTCGTTTTGTTTATTGCTCCCAAGCACTTTTAAATTATTTTGCTTTCCAATATTTCGATATTGAGCTTACCTGATGAAGGTTACTCTAGAAACGCGTCGTGTGGACTACATTTAATGTCTACGTTTCTATAAGCTCGTCACCTCTTGTGTCTGGAGAATTTGATTGATTTTTTGTGTTTAACACCACTTTCAGCAATATTTCAGCTATACCATGGCGACCAGTTTTGGTGGTGGAAGAAGCCATATAGAACAATCGACCATGGGCAAGCAACTGGTAAACTTTATCACTTTCGGCTGCGAGTCGAGTGCACCCTTTTTGTAATGTACAAAGCCGAGCGCGAACCTACGCCGTTTTGGTGATAGGCTTGTATGAGTTGTTAGGTTATCCAACTACTTAACTCATTGAGCCATCCGGGTCCTCAGTTGTTAAAATAAGATCAAGAGTAATACATTATGTGACATAACAATTTCATGATTTTTCTGCTTTATATTTTACATGTGCACGAGTGTGCAATGCTTCACATATTTATCAGTTTCACGGCACATAACTCATTATATTGGGAAATACAAATAATGTTTATTCGTTCATGTTGTCATAGTGCAATAAAGTACAATGACACTCAGACTTACTGAAGCAAAACAATAACTTTACACCTCTATCATGTATGTTAAAGGTATTACACAATATAATATGTATTGAATTCTCGGATTACAAAGATTCAATGCCGTAACAAATATAATTTTCAAGTTTTACAAAATAAAAATAACTTTTCATACAATGAAAACCAGTTGTTTTATATATCGGTGTGTCACATGTAATGATCATTATAGAAGCTAAAATGATATAGCTCTACTGAATGGTATATTGAACAAGTTTGACAAGACTCGGGTTTCTTTTAAACTTGAACTGAATCCATCTCTGAATTTGTATTAAAATAAATAGCAAAAATACCACACTGTCCGAACATTTCCAAAACCCAACAGGAAAATCTTAGAAAAAGGAAAAATTGGATAACCCTAAAACGAATACACACTTTCCTGGCTTAGTACATGTACTCCAATAAAAAGAAGCAGGGTTAAATCAGTGTTATGAGTACAAATCTTCCCTCTTAGTGAGATGATGCGGTATGTAACCCAATATGATGACGACTCTTTAGGCTTAAAAAATCACACTGAACCAAACAACGGACTTGATATGAAGTTCATTGTCGTACATACTCAGTAGTCCTTATGTCAAAATTACTTTACGCTCTGGTCAGTGCTGTTATATTTTTAGTGAAAAATGCGCTTAACATAGCGCTTTTAATATTAATTTTAGAGGAAATAGATAATTACATTCATCGTTTTGACAGATTCTAATACAACATAGTTAAACACGGAAATGACCAGTCTATAACAGGTGAATACTTTACAATATATCATCTTGGGAGTACTTTTGACATGAATCTGTATCTTTTGAACAAATAAGTGTTCTCCCTGTTCAAACCTATATCCTATATAGCGTGTGGCGTAGAATGTTGACACATCCAAAACTGTTCATCGTCGGTAACCCACGGCTGATCACACTCTTATGCCCGATATCTGCTAGAAATTTCGTCGTACTCCTGAATATTTCATCTCTAATCTGATTGGTCCCGTTTCGTTTGGAAAGCGGGAGTGGTATGGACTTGATAACTGATTTGTATAATAAACGCAAAAACATTGTTTCATATTAATATCATTTTTTTTTTGTATTCCTACCGACCTAACGTAAGATTTGAGTAATTCTATGTTATTATAGCAACTTTTATATGTCTGATTAGTAACGAGATATCTCTGAGACGAATGTAATTGAAGAAATTGACCCATGACCCAAGATTAATGATTGGAATGTATCCGAACGTGATCAGCCGTGGCCAACCGACGATTATAAAATGAAAATTACGAATAAGATAATATACATATTAGAAATGTAATCAAAATTAGGAAAGTCGACAATGTAGATTTGTAGATTTAAATTAAAAGAAAAATGTAGGTCAATTTAATATGAAAATGCACCAATTAGATCAATTTATTGTGAGGTGACTTCAAATCAAAATAACTTGTCACGTTTACATCACTTTATTCTTTATCATCCGTGTTTGTAGTATCTTATTAAATGTTAAAAACAAAGAATTCAATAACATTTTAATAAACTAGTTTTTGTGGTTATTTGCATGCAACCAGAATAGCGGGTAACAAGGGAGTCACGTATTGCCAATTACGTATTACCAATCGTATATTAACCTTAGGTACTTGTGATCTTTAACCAGAAGAACTGTAACTTTTGAGGTGAGAATTTGTTTTATGTAGAATGATATGTTTCAATTATTATGCTTTGTATTTACACATAGAGTTAAGACTCCTTGATACGTATTGTGATGAGTTGAATAATCAGATCAAGTAATTCTCAGATATTGTCACTTTTTATTTTGAGAAAAGCATATATGAACCGTTTAAACTGATTTAATAATTAATTTTAGATTAATATAATTGTCGTTATATTATTATATTCTTTATGAATTTAGTCAAGTTATGAATATTATATTGCCCTCTTGCAACAACTGAAGATTACAATGAAAATATCTCCATAATATAAATCATACAGAACATGAATAATTTCTATACTATTGATCAACATAAAGCTAATGCGTGGTATTAATTATATCTTTTAAATGTGCATATTATGATGAAATGTAAAATCAAGTTATTATAAAGGATGTTTGAGTGGACTTCGTTTGTATTGTTCACTTGCTACCCCTGGACAAGATAATTTGATGAAAAACAGGAACCCTTAAGGTGCAATCCTTGACCATTATGCTTATTGTCGACATCAGTTTGTTAATAAACTATACTATGAAGTAAAAAATACAAAAAAAGTATGAAGACAACAATTTTGAACACTCTCACATTTAATACAGATGATGTGATGTACATTAACAATTTTCAGGATCAGAGTTCAGCCCTTGTTTTTAATGGTGTTCTCAGTGCCCATTCTTTTGTTTTCTGTGTAGTGTATTGTAGATTATTGTGTGTCCCTTTATCCTTTTTTGTTTAGTCATTATATTGTCTGTCTTTGGATTTACGGCCTTCGGTTGCCCTTATTGTCTATTATAACTTTATTAAAAAAAAGAAACGCCATTACCTGTAATCACCCACCTGTAAATTTACGTAAACAAAAATTACCTATGTTATTTATATCAAATTATTTGCCTATTTAGCATCATTGTTCAATAGCTTACACCTATGGTATTATAAAATTTTGCTTTGAAAATCGTGATAAAGTAAACATATTGGTTTCAATGGAGGGTGTTATTTTACAATTATTGACTTTGGAATAGGTTGCTATCTGAATTTATCAACCTGAAAAAATGTAATATCCACCGAGCCGCAGGTGAGGTGAATATACATTTCTAAAGGTTGATAAACCATATAGCAACCTATTCCAAAGTCAATGATTGTTTTATTTCATGAAAATATTGTATTATTATCTACTTACAAATTCATCGTCACACCAATAAAATAACACAATTTTGGAGCGTTTGTTTATGATTGAGCCGAAAAACAAATGCTAAGTGCAATCTCATTGGTTATTGAACAACGAAAGAACGAATTTCATAGGATAGCAAAAGTCCTTTTCTTCCCGATCTATGTATATGCTTTGCGAGGGTGGTATCACTTTCCGGACACCTGCCAGGAACTATTTGTAGCCGAGAGGGTGATATCACAACTACTCAAAACCTCTTATTCAGTTTTAAAGCAATCATATGCAAGCTAAATTACAGTCATGTAATAAGATATATTACCACATGAAGAAAATGATATCACCCCATCGAAAAAAAATATCACCCGAGACGTGAGTATAAAAATATGTATTTATGCATTGATTGCATAGTGTTCTTTTCATTTAATTTTGTGTAATAGGTCCCCAGTTCATTTATCCCACTATAATTCTAGAAATACTCATTAGGAATCCCCGGAAACGTTTTACAGCTACGGCAACAGATCGTTTAGTAGCTCTATCTTTGGGGTTTAAAGGATTTTGTATATTCCCCTCAGATTTGAAGCATCGTGTCTGCAGACCAAACTGTGCTGTCGCACTGTGTCGTCTGTTGCTATGGAAATGGCGCTTTTACAGTAATCGGAAAAACTCTTACGGAGAGGGTGTTTTTTTTCCGAATTCGGCAATGTTCGGTTACAAAGCCGGGCGCGAAACCACGTCGTATTGGTGATAGGCTTGTATGAGTTGTTAGGTAATCCAACTACCTAACTCATTGAACCATCCGGGTCGGCTGTTGTTAAAATAAGATAAAGAGTAATACATTATGTGACATAACAATTTCATGATGTTTTCTGCTTTATATTTTACCTGTGCACGAGTGTGCAATGCTTCACATATTTATCAGTTTCACGGCACATGACTCATTATATTGGGAAATACAAATAATGTTTATTCGTTCATGTTGTCATAGTGCAAACAAGTACAATGACACTCAGACTTCCTGAAGCAAAACAATAACTTTATACCTCTATCATGTATGTTAAAGGTATTACACAATATAATGTGTATTGAATTCTCGGATTACAAAGATTCAATGCCGTAACAAATATAATTTTCAACATTTTCCAAAATAAAAATAACTTTTCATACAATGAAAACCAGTTGTTTTATATATCGGTGTGTCACATGTAATGATCATTATAGAAGCAAAATTGATATAGCTCTACTGAATGGTATTTTGGACAAGTTTGGCAAGAATCGGGTTTCTTTTAAACTTGAACTGAATCCATCTCTGAATTTGTATTAAGATGAACAGAAAAAATACCACACTGTCCGAACATTTCTAAAAGCCAACAGAAAAATCTTAGAAAAAGGAAAAATTGGATAACCCTAACACGAATACACGAATACTCACTTTTATACAGATATATCATGTTTGGGGGGGGGGGGTTATTTGCGAAAAATACCAGTCGAGAGACGAAAAATTTAGTCTCAAGACTGGTATTTTTCGCAAATACCCCTCCCAAACATGATATATCTGTTTAATTACACCGATTATTATTAAGAACACTGGCTAAATAAATAATACCTTTTGTTTGTCGTTTTCAGAACCTAACATGATGTATCTGTTTAATTTTACAGAATTATGTTACATAAAACGCACAACTGATAATGTTTTACAAATTTTGTTACAAGCGTCTCGGTGAAGGGTAAACTATCCAGTAGTCATTATGTCAACATTACTTTACGCTCTGGTCACTGCTGTTATATTTTTAGCGAAAAATTCGCTTAACATAACGCTTTTAATATTAATTTTAGAGGAAATAGATAATTACATACTTCGTTTTGACAGATTCTAATACAACATAATCAAACATAGAAATGACCAGACTATAACAGGTGGTGGCTTAACAATATATCATCTTGGGAGTACCTTTGACATGAATCTGTATCTTTTAAACAAATAAGTGTTCTCCCTGTTCAAACCTATACCCTATATAGCGTGTGGCGTAGAATGTTGACACATCCAAAACTGTTCATCGTCGGTAACCCACGGCTGATCACACTTCTATTCCCGATATCTGATAGAAATTTCGTCGTACTCCTGAATATTTCATCTCTATTCTGATTGGTCCCGTTTCGTTTGGAAAGCGAGAGTTGTATGGACTTGATAACTGATTTGTATAATAAACGCAAAAACATTGTTTCATATTAATAAGGGTAATAACAAAATTACCGAACACGGAGCAATCTTCCAAATTGAAATTCAAAACTCATAAATCAATAAACAGACAAAATCAGTCAACAACCGGGAAACTGGAAAACCGCAATGGTCCTGACTTGGTACAGGCATTTCTAAAGAAATGGTGGATTGAATCAGATTTTACGGCGCCGACCTCTCGCTTCCATTACGGTTCAAAGGTTCCCGTTGTCACTAAAACAGCATTTACAACAATACTGGAAAAAACAGGCAAAATAGCAGTCAAACAGTATCAAACTCAGTATCTAATATATCTCGTGAACCATCACCATCAACTATGAGTCCTTTGGAGTATTTTAATTACGACGTAAATGTCAAAAGCATTTTTACATCACACGTTCACAAAAAAATATTTCTGACATTATAAACCACGTATACCAAATCCTTATCTTTCTTTTACTATTGTATCTGCAGAGACAGAATATATTTCGACAAGATCTTCATATCGGAATATAAACTTTTTAAGAGATCGAATAAGGCGAATCGTTTTATAGCCCTGGTCCAGTAGCCTGTTTTTCAGACAAAGATGACGCTTC
>MJUT01054319.1:159796-182990 GCA_002080005.1 Gigantidas platifrons | reverse complement strand
CAAACTCAGTATCTAATATATCTCGTGAACCATCATCATCAAGTATGAGTCCTTTGAAGTATTTTAATTACGACCGTAAATGTCAAAAGCATTTTTACATCACACGTTCACAAAAAAATATTTCTGACATTGTAAACCACGTATACCAAATCCTTATCTTTATACATTTTTACTATATGAAAATGTATCTTTTACTATTGTGTCTGCAGAGACAGAATATATTTCGACAAGATCTTGATATCGTAATATGAACTTTTTAAGCGATCGAATAAGGCGAATCTGTTTATAGCCCTGGTCCAGTAGCCTGTTTTTCAGACAAAGATGACGCTTCGAGAAATCAGAATAATTGTTACTGGCTCTTGCATAACGAATCAATTGCGAGATGTAAACACCATATGCATTTGGGTTTTTTTTAATTTTTTTTCCCTACCGACCTAACGTAAGATTTGAGTAATTCTATGTTATTATAGCAACTTTTATATGTCTGATTTGTAACGAGATATCTCTGAGACGAATGTAATTGAAGCAAGTGACCCATGATCCAAGATTAATGATTGGAATGTATCCGAACGTGATAAGCCGTGGCCAACCGACGATTATAAAATGAAAATTACGAATAAGATAATATATATCAATATATATATATATATATTAGAAATGTAATAAAAATTAGGAAAGTCGACAATGTAGATTTGTAGATTTAAATTAAAAGAAAAATGTAGGTCAATGTACTATGAAAATGTACCAATTAGATCAATTTATTGTGAGGTGACTTCAAATCAAAATACCTTGTCACGTGTATATCACTTTATTCTTTATCATCCGTGTTTGTAGTATCTTATCAGATGTTAAAAATAAAGAATTCAATAACATTTAAATAAACTAGTTTTTTTGTTTTGTTATTTGCATGCAACTTGAATATCGGGTAACAAGGGAGTCACGTATTGCCAATTACGTATTACCAATAGTATATTAACTTTAGGTACTTGTGATCGCTAACTATAGGAACTGAAACTTTTGAGGTGAGAATCTGTTTTATGTAGAATGATATGTTTCAATTATTATGCTTTGTATTTACACATAGAGTTAAGACTCCTTGATACGTGGTGTGATGAGTTGAATAATCAGATCAGATAATTCTCGCATATTGTCACTTTTTATTTTCAGAAAAGCATATATGAACCGTTTAAACTGATTTAATAATTAATTTTAGATTAATATAATTGTCGTTATATTATTATATTCTTTATGAATTTAGTCAAGTTATGAATAGTATACTCCCCTCTTGCAACAGCTGAAGATTACAATGCAAATATCTCCATAATATAAATCATACAGAACATAGATTGAAAAAATAAATAATTTGCATAGTATTGATAAACATAAAGCTAATGCGTGGTATTAATTATATCTTTTAAATGTGCATATTATGATGAAATGTAAAATCAAGTTATTTTAAAGGATGTTTGAGTGGACTTCGTTTGTATTGTTCTCTTGCTACTCCTGGACAAGTGAGATTGATGTAAAACAGGAACCCTTAAGGTGCAATCCTTGACCATTATGCGTATTGTAGACATCAGTTGGTTAATAAACTATACTATGATGTAAAAAATACAAAAAAGTATGAAGTTTTATATCTGAAGACAACAATTTTGAACCCTCTCACATTTAATACAGATGATGTGATGTACATTAACAATTATCAGGATCAGAGTTCAGCCCTTGTTTTTAATGGTGTTCTCAATGACCAATCTTTAGTTTTCAGTGTAGTGTATTGCAGATTATTGTGTGTCCCTTTATCCTTTTTTGTTTAGCCATTACATTGTCTGTCTTTGGATTTACGGCCTTCGGTTGCCCTTATTGTCTATTAAAACTTTAATAAAAAAAAAAAGAAACGCCATTACCTGTAATCACCCACCTGTAAATTTACATAAACAAAAATTGCCTATGTTATTTAAATCAAATTATTTGCCTAATTAGCATCATTGTTCAATAGCTCACACCCCAGGTCTATTGTTAAACCATACACTTTCTATCTCTGAAACTGCATACTATGAATTATTTCATTGTTATTAGAACAATAGCCTGTGTGCACAGAGTGTGACGACAGGGGTTTCTGGAAACCCCTGTCTTCACACCCTATGAGCACGGCCTATTGTGTCTACAACAATAAAGTAATTAATTACCACTCAGCTGAAGATAACATGAAAACTGGATCTTGAAAAACTGAAAAAGAAAACAAAGATTTTATTAATGAAGCATAGTAAAAAATCTTGTTAATGAATTATAGTCTAAAACATCCAAGCAATTGTTAAAAAGGAAAAACTAAATTATAATAAATAATTGAAAAAAAAACTTAGCGGGGAAAGTACTGTGAAAAGAAAACACATTAAATGTCGGCACTCTTTCAAAAGTTTATCCATTGGTGGATCCGGTAGGGAGGATTTCGGAGAGGGGGGTCCCCATTTTTCTCGAAAAATTTGTTAAAATTATATTAAAATTGTGAAAAATTAGACTGTAATCTCATTTATTTTTATTCTGAAACCCCTTTTTCAATTGTCTGAATCCAAGTATGTTTTCAGTGGTAAAAAAAAACATTGACATGTTAAATGCGCACTTAAAAACTTAAAAGTTTATGGGTCGAAAAAATACTTTGTAATATTCAATACATATTCTTACTTACTTTATTTGGCTGTTCTGAGTAATATTTGTGACAATGTGTTTTTTGGTTAATATCCATTTTCTACAAAAAGTTGAGTTCAATATAACATGTCTATCATTCCTAAAGATCATGTTGTAAAAGAATATTGAATAACTAGTATTCAGCATTATCTTTCATTATTAACCAATCAATCTGTTTAATCCTTAAATACAACCCAGACCTTCAATCTATCTTTAAAGAAGGTGTACCCAATGGGGAAACCACAAAAATGTATCGTTTTATGGAATTAAATGTTTCTGTATTTATTGTTTTTGTTTTCTATGACACTCTATAATGAATAGTTCGTGTATTTAGAATAACCTGGGGAGTAAGTTAGTTATTCACTTCGGTCTACGGTGTTTCTGGATTAGAAACCCCTAGGGCCTCCTGCCCACATGGTTTCTAATCCAGAAACATCTATACCTCAGTGTATAACTATTACTTACACCTATTGTATTATAAAATTTTGCTTTGAAAATCGTGATAAAGTAAACATATTGTTTCAATGGAGGGTGTTATTATACAATTATTGACTTTGGAATAGGTTGCTATCTGAATTTATCAACCTGAAAAAATGTAATTTCCACCGAGCCGCAGGTGAGGTGAATATACGTTTCTAAAGGTTGATAAACCATATAGCAACCTATTCCAAAGTCAATGATTGTTTTATTTCATGAAAATATTGTATTATTATCTACTTACAAATTCATCGTCACACCAATAAAATAACACAATTTTGGAGCGTTTGTTTATGATTGAGCCGAAAACCAAATGCTAAGCGCAATCTCATTGGTTATTGAACAACGAAAGATTGAATTTGATAGGATAGCAAAAGTCCATTTTTTCTCGATCTATGTTTATGCCTTGCGAGGGTGGTATCACTTTCCGGACACCTGCCAGGAACTAATTTTAGCCGAGAGGGTGATATCACAACTACTCAAAACCTCTTATTCAGTTTTAAGCCAATCATATGCAAGCTAAATTACAGTCATGTAATAAGATAGATTACCACACGAGGAAAATGATATCACCCCATGGAAAAAAATATCACCCGAGACGAGAGTATAAAAATATGTATTTATGCATTGATTGCATAGCTTTATATAGTGTTCTTTTCATTTAATTTTGTGTAATAGGTCTCCAGTTCATTTATCCCACTATAATTCTAGAAATACTCATTAGGAATTCCCGGAAACGTTTTACAGCTGCGGCAACAGATCGTTTAGTAGCTCTATCTTTGGGGTTTAAAATACTTTGTATGTCCCCCTCAGATTTAGAGCATCGTGTCTGCAGACCAAACTGTGCTGTCGCACTGTGTCGTTTATTGCTACGGAAATGGCGCTTTTACAGTAATCGGAAAAACTCTTACGGAGAGGTTGTAATTTTCCGAATTCGGCAATGTTCGGTTACAAAGCCAGGCGCGAAACCACACCGTATTGTTGATAGGCTTGTATGAGTAGCTAGGTAATCCAACTACCTAACTCATAGAGCCATCCGGGTCCTC
Organism: Gigantidas platifrons; assembly: GCA_002080005.1. Lineage (NCBI taxonomy): Eukaryota > Metazoa > Mollusca > Bivalvia > Mytilida > Modiolidae > Gigantidas > Gigantidas platifrons. The sequence continues at coordinate 178,785 of MJUT01054319.1, read as the reverse complement.
AGTTGTTAAAATAAAATCAAGAGTAATACATTATGTGACATAACAATTTCATGGTGTTTTCTGCTTTATATTTTACATGTGCACGAGTGTGCAATGCTTCACATATTTATCAGTTTCACGGCACATAACTCATTATATTGGGAAATACAAATAAAGTTTATTCGTTCATGTTGTCATAGTGCAATAAAGTACAATGACACTTAGACTTACTGAAGCAAAACAATAACTTTAAACCTCTATCATCTATGTTAATGGTATTACACAATATAATGTGTATTGAATTCTTGGATTACAAAGATTCAATGGTGTAACAAATATAATTTTCAACATTTTCCAAAATAAAAATAACTTTTCATACAATGAAAACCAGTTGTTTTATATATCGGTGTGTCACATGTAATGATCATTATAGAAGCAAAAATGATATAGCTCTACTGAATGGTATTTTGGACAAGTTTGGCAAGACTCGAGTTTCTTTTACACTTGAACTGTATCCATCTCTAAATTTGTATTAAGATGAACAGCAAAAATACTACACTGTCCGAACATTTCCAAAACCCAACAGGAAAATCTTAGAAAAAGGAAAAATTGGATAACCCTAACACGAATACTCACTTTCCTGGCTTAGTACATGCACTCCAATAAAAAGAAGCAGGGCGAAATCAGTGTTATGAGTACAAACCTTCCCTCTTAGTGAGATGATGCGGTGTGTAACCCAATATGATGACGACTCTTTAGGCTTAAAAAATCATACTGAACCAAACAATGGATTTGATATGAAGTTTATTGTCGTACATACTCAGTCGTCCTTATGTCAACATTACTTTACGCTATGATCAGTGCTGTTATATTTTAGCGATAATGCGCTTAACATAGCGCTTTTAATATTAATTTTAGAGGAAATAGATAATTACATACATCGTTTTGACAGATTCTAATACAACATAATTAAACAGGGAAATGACCAGTCTATAACAGGTGGAGGCTTTACAATATATCATCTTGGGAGTACTTTTGACATGAATCTGTATCTTTTGAACAAATAAGTGTTCTCCCTGTTCAAACCTACATCCCATATAGCGTGTGGCGTAGAATGTTGACACATTCAAAACTGTTCATCGTCGGTAACCCACGGCTGATCACACTCCTGTGCCCGATATCTGATATACATTTCGTCGTACTCCTGAATATTTCATCTCTAATCTAATTGGTCCCGTTTCGTTTGAAAAGCGGGAGTTGTATGGACTTGATACCTTATTTGTATAATAAACGCAAAAACATTGTTTCATATTAATATCATTTATTTTTTTTATTTTTTGTCCTACCGACCTATCGTAAGATTTGAGCAATTCAATGTCATTATATCAACTTTTATATGTCTGATTAGTAACGAGATATCTCTGAGACGAATGCAATTGATGTAATTGACCCATGACCCAAGATTGATGATTGGAATGTATCCGAACGTGATCAGCCGTGACCAACCGACGATTATAAAATGAAAATTACGAATAAGATAATATATATCAATATATATATATAATAGAAATGTAATCATAATTAGGAAAGTCGACAATGTAGATTTGTAGATTTAAATTAAAAGAAAAATGTAGGTCAATTTAATATGAAAATGCACCAATTAGATCAATTTATTGTGAGGTGACTTCAAATCAAAATACTTTGTCACGTTTACATCACTTTATTCTTTATCACCCGTGTTTGTAATATCTTATTAAATGTTAAAAACAAAGAATTCAATTACATTTAAATAAACTAGTTTTTTTTTGTTATGTGCGTGCAACTTGAATATCGGGTAACAAGGAAGTCACGTATTGCCAATTACCTATTACCAATCGTATATTAACCTTAGGTACTTGTGATCGTTAACCAGAAGAACTGAAACTTTTGAGGTGAGAATTTGTTTTATGTAGAATGATATGTTTCAATTATTATGCTTTGTATTTACACATAGAGTTAAGACTCCTTGATACGTGTTGTGATGAGTTGAATAATCAGATCAGATAATTCTCGGATATTGTCACTTTTTATTTTCAGAAAGCATATATGAACCGTTTAAACTGATTTAATAATTAATTTTAGATTAATATGATTATCGTTATATTATTATATTCTTTATGAATTTAGTCAAGTTATGAATAGTATACTCCCCTCTTGCAACAACTGAAGATTACAATGCAGATATCTCCATAATAATAATTCTTTATTCCATAAGCAAATACAACTTATAGGATTTACAATACAAATACATTTTACATTATACAACATTATACAATTATAACCATTACAATATAATATAATATAGCGGAGAATGACATACATAATAAAATAATTTTCAACAGAAATACATGTATATAAGTTTAACAATCAATTAATTACCGGTCTTCCGAATTTTTTCTGCAATATATAAATATTTTCCTATATTATTTAATTCTTTATCATTACGTACAGATAGTAACTGTATCAATTTAAAAGTAGACGGGTTTCTATAATACTATTTTTTTATATATTTACATCTAATATAGGCATATTTATCACATTCTAAAATGAAATGGTATTCGTCTTCGACAGATTTTTTATTACACATAGTACATATACGTTCATTTCTGACAATATTAAAATATCTACCAGATTCTATATTTAATACATGAGAATTTAGTCTATATCTAGTAATACATGTTTTATATAAACTATTTACAGGACGATTTAAATAAAATTGCATATTATGACATTCATGGATATATTGATACAAATTACATTTTGACGAGTTTTCAAAAAATGATAATCCTTCAGCTATATAGTTATCAATGACTCTTTGCTTAAATTCATATAAAAATAACTTGGTATTCACAACATTTTGTGACAACCAGACATCGTTAAAACCATATTTATATAATATATTGCGTATTTCGCATGACCAGTTTAGTTTGTCATTCAGTTTTAAAAAACTAGATTCATACATATCTTCATACAAGTTCTTTAGAATACAATTATCAGTTTCTATCAGCTTCAACCAGTAACAAATCATTCTAATATATCTATTTATATACAATGGCGTTCTACCTAATTCAAAATACACCATATGATTAACAGTTGGTTTTCTAACTTTTAGAATTCTTTTCAAATAGTATAAGTGTAACGTTTCTATGTCCGTTCCCTTGTGAAAGCCCCATACTTCACAGCCGTAATTAACTATACTTGTAACATATGTATCAAAGACAGATATTAGAGTCTCTGTATTAAAACAATCTTCATGTATTTTACTCAGTAAGCTAAAAGTAGCCTTTTTACCTAGTTCTGACAATGTTTTCTGTGTTACAGTAAAAATACCGTTATAATTAAATAACAATCACAGGTAAACAAATTGATTACATAATTCTATCATTTTACAATCTAGATACCATTTCTCATTATCTTTTAATACACCTCTATTACGAAAAACTACAATTTTTGTTTTCAATAAATTTATATATAACCCATGTTGTTTCGAACATTTATTAACAGTGTTAATCATTTTTTGTAATTCAGTTATACTTTCACTGAAAAGAACGGTATCATCGGCAGACATAAACTGATACAAATTTAACATTTTTACATCATATGGCTCAATACCTTGCTTGATCAATTCAATTTCAATTTCATTTACATAGATAGAGTATAAAAACGGTGATAAAGATTCCCCTTGCAATAATCCAACATTACAAGAAAAAAACTCTGAAAATTCACCATTTAGTTTAACACATGTTTTTAGTTTTGAATACATAGATTTGATTAAAACCAATAGATTACCAGATATACCACATTTTAACAATTTTTGCCATAAAATATAATGGGAAACACTATCAAATGCCTTGACATAATCAACAAAACAACAATATAAGCACTTTCCTTTACATAAACTTTTAGTTATAACTGAATAACGGGCAAAGATGGCGTCTTGAGTTCCATATCCAGGAATAAAACCAAATTGTGCATCCGTCAAAATACTGTTTTCTTTACAGCAATTCATAAGTCTCGTGTTTAGTACTGAAGTGAATAACTTCCCGACGTGAGAAATTAATGATATCCCTCGATAATTACTGGTATCTTCCACTGAGCCTTTCTTAAACAAAGGAACCAACACACTTTTTACCCATATTTCTGGAAACCAGCCTGTACTTAATATCACATTGAATAGCCTACATAGCAGTGGTAATACAACTGTTTTACCCTCCTTAATTAATTCATTCAAAATATTGTCATATCCTGGTGTTTTATCGTTTTTCAATTTTTTTACACACATGTCAATTTCTTGATCTGTAAAAGGTTGGTCCAACTCATCAAAAATAACTTCATAATTTTCGTCATTATCAGGTCCTTCAATTATATTGTCTTTTGATATCAATTTTTTGAAATGGTGGACAAAGTCATCCAGTGATATATTACTTTTAACTGTTTTTTTTTACGTTTTCAAAATTTCTTATGAAAGTACTTTGGATTAGTCCTCCTCATTGAACTCAACATATTTCCCCTCTGGTTTTTGTAACGACTTTTCAGATTATTTTCCATGCGTTTGAATCTTTGTTTGGATAGATTTAGTTCTAGTCTATTTTCGTCACTTCTATTTTTGCTAAATTTCGACAAAGCCCTCTTATAATCTACATGTAAACGTTTACACTCATCTGTTATCCATGGTTTGTCTCGTGTCACACTAGTAGTTACATTTCGTATTTTGTCGTTTCTACAATAGTCACACATTACAGTTTTTGTCAATTCGCTTTTAGTATATTTCTCTGCAATATTTGCTAGAATGACATTCATTTCGTTTACAATATCGTCGATATTTCCTGTATCAACATTAATACTATTCATCAATTCATCAATTTTACTTGAGTTCGCTAATAAGTCCCTTTTAACGTCATCTTTACACCCTTCATTCCAGTTATAAGCCTTATTTTTCACAACTTTACATGTACATATTTCATTTAAAGATAAACCCTTCAATTTAAAATCAACCATTAATGGTGCATGACATGAAAAAGTAATGAAATTACCAATGACAAAATTATTTACAATAGGAAATGCATCATAAGATAATAACATATAGTCAATTATACTATATCCATTTTTATTCTGGAAAGTAAACCTTGCACTGTCTTGTCCCCATCGTCCGTTACATACCCTTACACCGGACGATTTACACAAATTCAAGATTTTACGGCCAAATTTATTAGCGGGTTTAATGTCCTCTGTTGATCTATCAGATGGTAAGTCACATTCATAATCGATTAAACCAGTCAAACTGCCCCTTAATTGTTTATTTATAATATCGTCTACTAAATAGTCCTTTTCTTTACCTATTCGTCCTTTTAAATCACCAATTACCACAGTATTACCTAATACACAATAATGTTCGATTTGTTCCTGCAAAACTTCAAAGACATCATATTCGTACTTTTGGTAAAATATATTGTTATCGGGTGGTATATATATAGAACATAGATATAAATCTTTACTGTCAGACATAATAGCATTACTAATTTTAATCCATATCATACTATCCGCACAACAATTTAATATTTCAATATGTGGGCTTAACCACTTTTTATAAAACATAACAACACCGCCCCCATTACACTTTTGCCTATACACATATTTTTTTACAATAACCATCAAGCTCAAATTCCTTAGGACATTTAACCCAGCACTCATTAAAACACATAATATCAGAATCAACGACTTCATGTAAGAATTCCTTGTCTGCTAATTTTCGGAGTAAACCTTTAGAAATATTCCAAGAGCATACTTTTAATGAATTTTTATTAGATTTCAAATTTTCCTTCACTGAATTTATATTGCGCCCATCCTCCGCTAACTCCTATTCCTTCCACAAAACTCCGTCTACGTACAGCTTATCTCCTACCATAAACGCTGCTTTCTTTTCTTTCCGTTTTTCCAACATCACCGGTATTAATTTTTTCCGTTTAGCTAAAATTTCAAGTGGGAATTGTGGACTTATTCCGTAATTCGTACCCTTTAGTCGACTTGAAACTTTTCGGACCATTTCCCGATCACTGAATTGAGTAAATTTTACAACTATAGGCCTCGGTCTATTAATTCCAATCTTTGTCTTACCAAGTTTCTGTGCCTTCTCTATTTTTATCTTCATTTTAGGGTTTTCGATTTTCAAATTTTTCTCACAGATTTCATAAATGACCTCAACACAGTTTTCTTTGTCGTTGGTTCCACCTTGTGCTCCGTTTGTTTCCGTGTCCATTACCACCTCTCCACCAGACGTTTCGTCAATTGCAAAGAACAGAAGATTGTTGCTAAGATTCTGTTTTTCGACGTCCACTAATCTATCCTTTACGTTATTATTCATATTTTTTGAAGCTTCTACACTTTGAGATATTGCTTCCAGCTTAATTTTAATTGAATTGTGTTCATCCTTAATGTCTGACAAAAATTGGGCACTGTGCTCAAGTACATGTATTCTTTCTTTGCAAGATTTGATTTCAGAGTCAACCGTACCAAACTTCTGATCAAACTTATTCAGTCTATCTTCAATTGAATCAAGTTTACCAAATTTTTGTTCAATAATACTAAATTTACCACACAAATCTCTTAGTATCAGTTCTATTGGAGATGGACATTGTGGAGGTGGGGTTGGACTTGCGAATGAATTATGATATTGTTGAAGCGGTTGGAGAGGTTGTCCAGGATATGATACACTTGGTGTACCATAATATAAATCATACAGAACATAGATTGAAAAAATAAATAATTTGTATAGTATTGATCAACATAAAGCTAATGCGTGGTATTATTTATATCTTTTAAATGTGCATATTATGATGAAATGTAAAATCAAGTTATTATAAAGGATGTTTGAGTGGACTTCGTTTGTATTGTTCACTTGCTACTCCTAGACAAGTGAGATTGATGAAAAACAGGAACCCTTAAGGTGCAATCCTTGACCATTATGCTTATTGTAGACATCAGTTTGTTAATAAACTATACTATGATATAAAAAATACAAAAAAAAGTATGAAGTTCTATATCTGAAGACAACAATTTTGAACCCTCTCACATTTAATACAGATGATGTGATGTACATTAACAATTATCAGGATCTGAGTTCAGCCCATGTTTTTAATGGTGTTCTCAATGACCAATCTTTAGTTTTCTGTGTAGTGTATTGTAGATTATTGTGTGTCCCTTTATCCTTTTTGTTTAGCCATTACATTGTCTGTCTTTGGATTTACGGCCTTCGGTTGCCCTTATTGTCTATTAAAACTCTATTAAGTAAAAGAAACGCCATTTCCTGTAATCACCCACCTGTAAAATTACGTAAGCAAAAATTACCTATGTTATTTAAGTAGTGGAGAATACACTCCAACTGTAGATTCTTAAAACTAATCAACGAGACTCGTTAGGTTCGAGTTGATTATTTTTAAGAATCTACAAGTTGGAGTGTATTCTCTCACATAATACATTTCTATCTGCAACAGTCTTTTCATTTTATATTTTTACCTTTTTATTGTTCAGAAAGCTAAATAAGCCACAATTAACAAAAAATAAACAACACAATTTTATCGGTATCCGTGCTTTCGATTCTCGTTTATATTTAGATATTTCAAGGTCTTTCAAGTGAATAGAATCGTTTATATTTAGATATTTCAAGGCCTTTCAAGTATCCCAAATATTCACCTGTGGTCTGTCCGATTTGTTGGTTGTTCTTGTATTGCGAGAATACTCGTCAGTTCAGAACATAAATTATGTCATAACTCAAATACTTGTATCGTGTCTTGTATATATTGATCAGTTGCATTTTTAAGCAAATTGTTGATATTTTTTTTTATAACAAAGCTTACTATCAAGAGTTAAATATACTAATTATAGAATTTATTAATGTGGTGAACTTAGACGAATGGTAAGATGGAAGTTTTGAAAGTCAAAGTAGACTTTAAAAAGCCCGGCAGTGGTTCGAGACATGGAAGTCCCGAAATAAGTAAAACACGTTTTTAAGCCTAAAATTGTAAAAGGTTAAATTTCATATATTCAAGAACAAAAGAATAAAATGTAGATTCTTAAAAATAATCCGCTGTTCGAACAATAGTGTGACGTCAGAGAAATATATTATATCCAATTATTTACCTATTTAGCATCATAGTTCAATAGCTTATACCTATGGTATTATAATATTTTGCTTTGAAAATCGTGATTAAGTAAACATAGTGTATTCAATGGAGGGTGTTATTATACAAGTATTGACTTTGGAATAGGTTGCTATCTGGATTTGTCAACCTGAAAAAAATGTAATACGTTTTTAAAGGTTGATAAACCATATAGCAACCTATTCCAAAGTCAATGATTGTTTTATTTCATGAAAATATTTTATTATTATCTACTTACAAATTCATCATCACACCAATGAAATAACACAAGTTTGGAGCGTTTATTTATGATTGAGCCGAAAAACAAATGTTAAACGCAATCTCATTGGTTATTGAACAACGAAAGAACGAATTTGATAGGATAGGAAAAGTTCGTTTTTCCCCATCTATTTGTATGCCTTGCGAGGGTGGTATCACTTTCCGGACACCTGACAGGAACTATTTTTAGCCAAGATGGTGATATCACAACTACTGAAAACCTCTTATTCAGTTTTAAACCAATCATATGCAAGCTAAATTACAGTCATGTAATAAGATAGATTACCACACGAGGAAAATGATATCACCCCATGAAAAAAATATCAGCCGAGACGAGAGTATAAAAATATGTATTTATGCATTGATTGCATAGCTTTATATAGTGTTCTTTTCATTTTATTTTGTGTAATAGGTCTCCATTTCATTTATCCTACTACATGTATAATTCTAGAAATATTCATTAGGAATTCCCGGAAAGGTTTTACAGCTGCGGCAATAGATCGTTTAGTAGCTCTATCTTTGGTGTTTAAAAGATTTTGTATGTTCCCCTCAGATTTGTCAGCATCGTGTGTGCAGACCAAACTGTGCTGTCGCACTGTGTCGTCTGTTGCTACGGAAATTGCGCTTTTACAGTAATCGGAAGCACTCTTACAGAGAGGGTGTTATTTTCCGAATTCGACAATATTCGATTACAAAGCCGGGCGCCAACCCACTCTGTATTGGTGATAGGCTTGTATGAGTTGCTAGGTAAATCCAACTACCTAACTTATTGAGCCATCCGAGTCCTCAGTTTTTAAAATAAGATCAAGAGTAATACATTATGTGACATAGCAATTTCATGATGTTTTCTGCTTTATATTTTACCTGTGCACGAGTGTGTAATGCTTCACATATTGATCAGTTTCACGGCACATAGCTCATTATATTGGGAAATGCGAATAATGTTTATTCGTTCAATGATGTACAATGACACTCAGACTAACTGAAGCAAAACAATGACTTTAAACCTCTATCATGTATGTTAATTTTCCAAAATAAAAATAATTTTTCATACAATGAAAACCAGTTGTTTTATATATCGGTGTGTCACATGTAATGATTATAATAGAAGCAAAAATGATATAGCTCTACTGAATGGTATTTTGGACAAGTTTGGCAAGAATCGGGTTTCTTTTAAACTTGAACTGAATCCATCTCTGAATTTGTATTAAGATGAACAGAAAAATACCACACTGTCCGAACATTTCCAAAATCCAACAGGAAAATCTTAGAAAAAGGAAAAAATGGATAACCCTAACACGAATACTCACTTTCCTGGCTTAGTACATGCACTCCAATAAAAAGAGGCAGGGTTAAATCAGTGCTATGAGTACAAACCTTCCCTCTTAGTGAGATGATGCGGTGTGTAACCCAATATGACGACGACTCTTTAGGCTTAAAAAATTATACTGAACCAAACAATGGACTTGATATGAAGTTTATTGTCGTAAATACGCAGTAGTCCTTATATCAAAATTGCTTAACTTAGCGATTTTAATATTAATTTTAGAGGAAATAGATAATTACATGCATCGTTTCTACAGATTCTAATACAACATAATTAAACACGGAAATGGCCAGACTATAACAGGTGGAGGCCTTACAATATATCATCCTTGGAGTACTTGGAATCTGTATCTTTTGAACAAATAAGTGTTCTGCCTGTTCAAACCTACATCCTATATACGTGTGGTGTAGAATGTTGACACATCCATAAATGTTGATCGTCGGCAACCCACGGCTGATCACACACCTATGCCCGATATCTGATAGGAATTTTGTCGTACTCCTGGATATTTCATCTCTAATCTGATTGGTGCCATTTCGTTTGAAAAGCGGAGTTGTATGGACTTGATACCTTATTTGTATAATAAACGCATAAAAGATTGTTTCGTATTATTTTCATTTGTTTTTTTATTTTTTGTCCTACCGACCTATCGTAAGATTTGAGTAATTTTATGTTATTATAGTAACTTTTAAATGCCTGATTAGTAACGAGATATCTCTGAGACGAATGTAATTGATGCAATTGACCCATGACCCAAGATTGATGATTGGAATGTATCGAAACGTGATCAGCCGTGGGCAACCGACGAATATAAATTGAAAATTACGAATAAGATAAATTAATAATTTGTCACGTTTACATAACTTCATTCTTTATCATCCGTGTTTTTAGTTCTTTATAAAATGTTAAAAACCATGATTTCAATAACATTTAAATAAACTAGTTTTTTTTGTTATTTGGATTGGTAATACGTGACTTCGTTGTTCCTTGACATTCAATGTCAAGGAACAACGAAGTCACGTATTACCAATTACGTATTATCAATCGTATATTAACCTTTGGTATTTGTGATCTTTAACTAGAGGAAAACAAACATTTTCGGTGATAATTTCTTTTATGTAGAATAATATGTTTCGATTATTATGCTTTGTATTTACACATAGAGTTAAGACCCTTGATGCGTAGTGTGATGAGCTGAATAATCAGATAAGATAATTATCGGATATTGTCACTTTTTATTTGCAGAAAAGCATATATGAACCGTTTAAACTGATTTAATAATTAAGTTTAGATTAATATAATTGTCGTTATATTATTATATTCTTTATGAATTTAGTCAGGTTATGAATATTATACTCCCCTCTTGCAACAGCTGAAGATTACAATGGAAATATCTCCATGATATAAATAATACAGAACATAGATTGAAAAAAATGTATATTATTGATCAACATAAAGCTAATGCGTGGTATTAATTATATCTTTTAAATGTGCATATTATGATGAAATGTAAAATCAAGTTATTATAAAGGATGTTTGAGTGGACTTCGTTTGTATTTTTCACTTGCTATCCCTGAAAAAATGAGATTTATGTAAACAGGAACCCTTAATGTGCAATCCTTCACCATTATGTTTAATGTAGACATCAGTTTGTTAATAAACTATACTATGATGTCAAAAATACAAAAAAGTGTGAAGTACTATATCTGATAACAACAATCTTGAACACTCTCACATTTAATACAGATGATGTGATGTACATTAATAATTTTTCAGGATCAGAATTCAGCGCTTGTTTTTAATGGTGTTCTTTTAACATTTTATTTCATCCTCCAGAATATTCTTTCCGGCGGATTATTTTTAATATAATATATTATCCTTGGACAATATTTCAATATTAGATTTCTTCCAATGGTATTATATATTTCCCAGATGAGTTGGAAGAAATTTAATTTCAAAATATATCCGTGGATAACATTGCACATTATAACTTTTCAACCGAAAAAAAATATTATAGAAGAAATAATCTGATGCTAGTGAAACACTTCTTTATTACCGCAGTATTTTTTAAATAAATATATAAATCATTACAATTACAGTGTTTTAATAATAGTCATACGATTTTTTTTTTTACTTTTCCACAGCCGCCTTGGTTTAGGAGTACACACAACTATATAATATAACATAACATATTTAAAACTACATTTTATAATGGGTTTGAAGATTACTCAATCTGTCATTTAAATTGACAGTGTTCCGGCTATATTTATATTTTCCGTATAATATATTTACCTGTCAATTTTATTTATAAAATATTTTCCGGATGGGTTAGGTGATTTATTAATCAGCGTCGGAAATAATATTACATACCTTAGTATAAAATATTATCCGGATTAGCTCATTTGATGAAGCGGGTGATTTATGAATGAGCGTCGGAAATAATATTATAGATACGTCTCGTGATTTAATAATCAGCGCCGGACATAATATTATGTACTTGTTTATTGTACACTAGGATACTTTTTTATAGCAATGCAAAGTATTTTATTATAAAATATTTACCGTAACATAAAATTTGATATTAAATTATTTCCACCGGATACAATTTCAACCGGAATAAATTATGTCTTACATTCTTAGTGCCCAATCTTTAGTTTTCTGTGTAGTGTATTGTAGATCATTGTGCGTTCCTTGATCCTTTTTCGTTTGGACATCTTTGGATTTACGACCTTCGGTTGTCTTATTTGTATATTAAAACTTTGCTAAAAAAAAGAAACGCCATTATCTGTAATTAAAATCCACCTGTTATGTAAATTTATTGTCAAAACTCTCCATTATTTTTAAGGAATGGAGAGACATTGTTCTCTTTGTACTTTAGATACTATAGACATTTTTTTTTGTTACAATACAATACAATATTTTTTATTCCAATAAAGGTCCCTCAAGGGACAATGACAAATATACATTCATAATTATATCAGCAGTTACAACAATACAGAATGGAAGATTAATAATTAATAAAATTAATAAAGTACAATCGGTGGAATTTAAGTTGGAGAATGTCCTCGTATCTCTCCATTCCTTAAAAACAATGGGCCTCCGCCCCTTCGGGGCCTCGGCTCCATTATTGTTGAGGAAAGGAGAGTTACTCGGACATTCTCCTATACTCACCCACCTGTAAAGTTACGTAAACAAAAATTACCTATGTTATTTATGTCACAGTGTTTTGTGCCTCATTTGATGTGATGCGGGCTTTAGGATTATTTGGGCGTGACTTTCCACAAAATAACCAAACATCATTTCAACCATCTACATTTTATTCACACTGAAAATACATTGTACAAATAATTTACTATAATGTTAAATAAATTATTTTCTGAAATAACCGCTGAAGAATTTAGAAAATCTGGACAACCCGTAATAAATTTGAAGTATACAAAAACGTAAATGCCTACCTGAAAATAGGGAACAAGTTATCAATCCCACCAGCCGTGTGCCGTGATAATGTGTGAATATCAAACAGTGGACAGGTTAGGTATATATAGATCTAAAACCAGGGCGGGAAAACATGCATGTGGTATTCGTGCAAAAGGTAGAAAGGTGTAGTGATTTCTCCGTCCGTCTTTATGAATGAATGATTTTATGAATGAAAATGATACTACTACTTACCTTTAAACGTAGTATGACCCGTTTATATATTACGGTGACATATTCCGCCCGACAAGGGAAAAATTCGTCCCTGAATTTTCAAAACTTTATGGAGTATACTTACTTTATGTCCAGAAAACATTGCTAAACAAATGGTCAAAAGACAGACATAGACAACTGATAATTTATATACAAACTAAAATAGTTAAATCACTATCATAAAAAAATGAAAGTGAAAATTAAAATAATTTCACTTAATTATCAAATCATTTGGAATATGAAGATCCAACATGATCAAATCAGAAGGCGGCAAGTGCCACTCAACTACTTCAACATGGTGGAAACTCATTTAAAATCCAAACATTTATACTCAATAAAATATAACAAAAAATATACAAGTCAAAATATCAAAGGTAGGCTAAACAGATTTCAGTTATGTAACTGTTTCTCACTATGTTTCAACTATCCATGACAACTAAGTTTTTCTCATTCTCCGAAACAACTTTCTCCGTATGCTTAAACCAAGATATACTCAAATCCATTGTAGGGTGAACAACATCTACTAACTTAAGAGAACATATACTTAATCTCTCCACCCTTCTTCTTATGAACATAAGTATGTAAGAATGGTGTGACCATGTTATTCTTACTATTCAGTTCAGTGATGAACTGATTTATCTCTCTCAACACACTATGGAGTCGGTCTTGCATTTCATCGTAATCCTCATAAAATTTCAAGACATCTGTCTTATATATAGAGCATCTATGAAAATTCCACTCGCGAAAACTAGATCTAGCAATAGTAGCGAAAACAACTTTTCCACCTAACTCCTTAATCTGTTGCTCAATATTCACAATGCAAGCTTTCAAGTTAGAAACATGATCAATTTCAAGTTCCAAAAATGATTCTTCATACTTATAATATCGATATATTTTTCTTATCATGGTACAAATATCTGGAATTCCAGCAATAAAATAAATAATTTTATCAGACATGTCTTTTCCAATCATTGAAATAGCAACTTGACACAAATCGTTCAACTTGCCTCCAGGTTTAACATGAACTTCACGACAAGCCATCCCATTGAAACATCTCCCTCTACTAGATGAATACAAATATGAGTGAGGATAACCAGCCATACCTATGAACAAATCGAAAACCCAAGTAACAAAAATCGTAAAAATAAATCAAAAGTCAGACTGAAAATCATCAGTATGAAAAACTGATCAATAAAAACTTATACAAATTATTTAACGATACAAAATAAAATCATCAAACCTCTGAGGGACCTTACTTACCCTTGTTGTCCTACGTAATGCAGGTTGTGCCTCGTGAATAGAAATATCAGATCGATCAAAGTCTTGACCTACTATATCACTAGCATCTGCAATATCACTAGTCCTTACATGACTAGAATCAAAGTTTAGGGGTTCCCCAGGGTCATTACCTGTTACTACTGAAATATTACTGTCTGCCTCACTTCTAAAACTTTGTTGAGTATCTGATAGAGATGATTGGACCTCAGACCTTGAATTTAACACAGATCCTGATGATGACGACTTAATGGACGAAGGCCAAAATTCGACGGCCATAGGATTAAGGTCAAACCTTGATGGCTTATGGGCACCATCATCGTCATCATTGGAAATACTTACGTCATTTGGCTCATCCATGTGACCTTCATCAACAGTTTCCTTTTCCATTTCCTGTGTAGAATTTTCTGAACTATTATTTTCCTTACTTCGTTTTGGTTTGGGAGGAGTATGCTCTCGAACAATCTCCTTAGTAGGAAGAGATAAAATAGGAAGCAACATATTTCTATGTACCGTGACCTTTCTCGAACGTCTATGTTCTGGCGTAAGGACGTAAACGGGTATATCTGTATCAGGTTGAGACTCAATGATATAAGGGTCTCTTTCCCATTTATTTTCTAGTTTATGCTTACCTTTGAAACCTACTTTCTTCAGCAAAACTCTGTCCCCTTTCTGCAAGTTTGAATGACGTACTCTCAAATCATATCGAGTTTTGTGACGTTTACATGCCTTTTCAGCTACCTTGGCGGCTGTTTTGTAAGCAAATTTCAATCTCTTTTCAAGGGAACTTACATATGTTATGTGATCTTTCACTGGTGAATCAGATGTAACTCCCAGAAACGCGTCTATAGCCAATCTCGGGTGCCAACCAAACATTAAAAAATGAGGACTATAGCCAGTACTTTCATGTCTTGTGGCGTTATAAGAATGCACAAGAGGAGCTACATACGATTTCCAATCTGGTTTCTTCTCTTTATCTAATGTACCCAACATGTTTAGAAGTGTCTGATTAAATCGTTCCACCTGTCCGTTACCTTGAGGGTGATAAGGAGTGGTCCTGGATTTTTTTATATTTGCTAACTTACAAAGTTCAACAATGATCTTAGACATAAAATTCCTACCTTGATCACTGTGTAGTCGGGCTGGAAAAGAGTAATGTTGTATAAAATTTTCCCATAAGCACTTAGCTGTTGTTTTTGCCGTTTGATTCCGTGTGGGTATTGCCTGAGCGTAGCGTGTAAAATGGTCAGTGATTACTAGTATATTTTCATACCCACCTTTTGACTGTTCTAAGGAAAGATAATCAATACAAACTAGTTCAAAAGGATATGAAGACTGAATATTTACCAACTCTGCTGATGTTTTACACTTAGACTTCCTAAGAATACAGTTACTACAAGACTTTACCTTTATGTCTATGTCTTTATCCATACCAGGCCAATAGAATCGGGATTTAATCAGAAACAATGTTCTATCTCTTCCCTGATGTCCTGCATCATCATGCAGTCCTTGAAACACGACTTCTCTGTAAACTGGTGGTAAAACCAATTGACTTACCTTTTCACTATAAAGATTACTATATCTGTACAAAATATTATCCTTCAAGGTAAATTTGTCCCAATCACGCAAATACTTACGTACTCCTTCCGATTCTAACGACGTTTTCCTTTTTGTAGGTTTGTGCCCAATCTGAAAAAGGGTTTTGACTCTCCGAATATCTGGATCCGCATTTTGCTCTTCATGCCAATCGATAGCACTGATATCAACATCGGAGACAAAACTGTCGTCAATACTTACATTTTGAGTTAACAAGACTGTCTCAATACATGGATTACTGGCAGAAACCACACAAGCTGAACATACCGCTTTTATAGCATCATGAAACATCTGTTTGGTTTCTGGTTGTATTCTTGACAAGGGATCAGCATCGCCATTAGCCTTACATGCTCTGTAGGTCAAATTGAAGTCATAGTTAGAAAGGGAAGCCATCCATCTATGACCAACAGCATCCAACTTAGCCTTATCAAAGATATAAGTCAACGGATTATTATCGGTTTTAACCTCGAACTTACTGCCATACAAATATTCATGAAACTTATCCGTCACAGCCCATTTAAGAGCAAGAAACTCTCGTTTATGAGCTGGATAAAGTCTCTCTGCTCCTCGCAAACTACGGCTAGCATAGGCAATTACTCTTTCAATGCCACCCTGTTTCTGATACAATACCGCTCCTAAACCTTCATTACTTGCATCAGTATACAAAATGAATTGCAACGTATAATCAGCGTATGCTAAAATAGGGGGAGATGTCAACTTCTCAATTACCTGATCCATAGCTTTCTGTTGATCCTCATTCCATGACCACTTTGTCGGAACTTTCTTACTTTTTACCTTCGTCTTTCTTTTGTTTGTGGTATGACCAATCAATAGATCATTCAAAGGTTTGACTATCTTAGCGTAATCCTGAATAAAACGTCTATAATATGACGTGAATCCTAAAAACTTTCTCAGGTCTTTGACATTGTTAATAGCTGGCCAGCTTTTCACGACTGAAACCTTATCTGGGTCAGTTTTTATGCCACCATCGGATACAATAAACCCAAGATATTTGATTTCTGTCTTGAAAAACTCGCACTTCTTACCTTTTAGTTTCAGGTTCTGCTCCTTCAGTCTTCCAAAAACAGACTCTAACCTTTTAATATGCTCATCTTCTGTCTTTGAAAATATGATGATGTCGTCGAGATATATAAGACACTCTCTGAGATGTAACTCACCCATGCAGCGCTCCATTAACCTTTGGAATGTTGAACATGCATTTATGAGACCAAAAGGGAGGCGATTAAACTCATAGAACCCAAGGGGTCCTAAATTGAATGCTGTTTTCGGTTTGTCCGACTCTTTAACCGCGCACTGCCAAAAGGCTGAACGAAGATCCAGTTTAGTAAAGAATAGGACACCCGATAAACAGTCTAAAGTGTCCTCAATCCTCGGCAAACTATGAGCATCTTTTATAGTCTTACGATTTACACCTCTATAATCAATGCACAGACGTAAGGATCCATCAGACTTCCTAACTAATACTAAGTTACTGGAATAAGGGCTTGAGGACTCCCTGATAGCACCAACTTCTAACATCTCTCTTAAATGTTCCCTTACCTCATCAAACATAGAAGGTGGTATCCTTCTATATGGTTCCCTATAAGGTTTATCATCAGTAAGATTTATCTCATGTTCAACCAATCTAGTGTATCCTAAGTCTGTTGGTCCAGTTGAGAACACGGATTTCCACTTACAAATTAAGTCCTGTAACTTACCTCTGGTACTCGGTGTCAAATGTTTTAAGTCAATATCAAGTTTTTTTAAAATGTTACCTGTATTTGAGTCTTTACTTTCTAAATTGCTGGCATCTTTATCTACTTTACCTAAATCAGTATGTCTCATGACCTTCACCTCGTTCAATCCACAAATAGTACTTTTAGGTTTCAGATATACTACTTTGGCGGTCATATTGAATATCCTTACAGGTATTCTGTTTTTACCTCATGACTTCACACTTACTACTCTAGGGCAAACACCTAGAGTTCCCTTTGTATCATCAACACACTCAGTGACTGCTGTTCCTAGAACAGTCTTTGACCTACATATACCTGATACAGTCAAAACAGACATTGGACCAACCTTAATAGACCTTTTGTTTGTTGATTTAACCAAATTAACACTAGCATCTAACGCCAAAAAAGCTATATCCCAATTATGGGGTACTTTAACGTGTGAATCTCTAACAGAAATCTTAATGGGTCTCAATATGTTTGTACCAATCACCACTGGAACAGATTTGTTATAATCTGTTTCAGGTACAACCAATAATAAAACCATCATATTGTCTGACTGAAAGGTAACAGATATACTTACCTCTACATATCCAAGATAAGGTAAAGGGGAGCCTTCAGCAACCTTTACCGAAAGTGTAAACTCATCTAGGGTTTTAATATCAGGGGGTGGACGCATAGACTTTACAGTCGCTACACTTATAGTAGACACCATAGAACCACTATCTAATAATGACATACATTTGAACTTATTTACATAAACAATTGATTCAGTTGCCCTTCCTACCATCCTATCTAATAATGACGGTTTACTTACAGTATCATGGCTTAATTTACCAATTGTGGAGCTATGCTCAACAGCATCAAGTCTTAAATC
Organism: Gigantidas platifrons; assembly: GCA_002080005.1. Lineage (NCBI taxonomy): Eukaryota > Metazoa > Mollusca > Bivalvia > Mytilida > Modiolidae > Gigantidas > Gigantidas platifrons. The sequence continues at coordinate 159,858 of MJUT01054319.1, read as the reverse complement.
TCTAATTTGCCCCGCATTAGAAATTCCTATTAGTTTAAATTACCTTCACTTTTCATTTTGTC
>MJUT01054319.1:128529-159541 GCA_002080005.1 Gigantidas platifrons | reverse complement strand
AATCTGATGATATAGGTTGGTGTTGCACAGTGGTAATACCTTTATCTGAATTGGCCAACTCAAGCTCAATTGCCCGTATTTCTTTTCTAAGTTGATCAAAATTATTGATTGTATCAAACTTATACCTACTTGAATTTTTAAGTAATGGGTCCCTAAGTCCTGACCAAAATTTTGACTTAAGTATTTGGTTCTTAGCAACAATACTTATATCACCTGTCTTAACAGCTGACTGAATTATGGACTCTAACGTCATTCCATATTCAGCTACAGATTGATTTGGCTGTTGTGTTTCTTTAAACATTTTTTCAAGTAGAGCCTCACTAGAATACACATTACCATATACATCATCTAATTTGTCAATTATGTTCTCGGCTGTCGCATTTTCAGGTAAAGACAACAAAAGAATGCGAGCCTTTCCCTTTAAAGACCCTCTTATTGCCTGTAAAATTGATGAAACTGTGTAATTACCCTCGCGTAAAACACATTTCACTTCCAACTTCCAAACATCAAAAGAGGTTTCACTCTTTTCCTCCCCAGAAAATATAGACAACTTAGGCTTTTGATAAGCATCACAACTTGATGTATCACCAAATAAAGAATGCCCTTTCAATGCATTACTAAGCAAAAAACTAGAATTTCTGACTGGCGGAGGGGGAGGGGTCTTAGTTGAACTTGAACCTTCTGTCTTAAACTTAACCTCATTTGGTGTGCTATGTCTAGGTTCCAGATCTTTGACAACCTTATAATCAGTATGGGCATGTAAAAACCTTATCATCTTGTCAATATCTGCTTTAGACACACTTTCATTCAACTCATCCTGATCTGAACTTTTATTACTTGCCATGATGTTTAAGTCTCAAATTGTACTGAGTGTCTCCCTTTTCACTATACAATACTAATATATAGAAAATCTAATGATAATGAAATTGATGATGATATGATGAAATGATAACTACTCACCAGTCATATGTCAAATGTCAGAAAGAGGGAAGATTGAAAACTAGAAGCAGTTTCATGCAGAATTCAAGACGTGCTGTGGTGTATTGTGCAGCTATCTGAAAAATAGACTAGAATAAATAACTTGTTCATGAAAATTGCCCACTATGATATAATTAAACTAAAATTAAACTATAAACAGTTCAAAATAATTTTCAAAATTAAATATAGATAAACAAATTATTTTCAATTGTCATTTAAAGTTTGTTCAATTAGAAATCAATATACTATCAGTTAACAGTTCTGTATTTTAAACACGTGATGTTTCTATTGTATCTGCTCCTCGACAGGTGTACAGATAAACATCGTACATGTAGTAGCTACGGACAATCAATTTCGTAGTAGTGTTGACGAAACGATACTTTAAATCTCCATGATCAATACACAATAAACGGATATACTGGCAAGCATATCGTGTGTATATTCTTTAAACATATTTGTTATTACACTGCATTTCAATAATTGAAATATGATTCACAATTTTCTTGAAAATAAAGGTATGCGCTTAACACTTAAGCTGTAAAACTATAGCGTACCTTGTCACACGGACTTGAATTTTATTGATACATACTCTCCATATTACGGAAAATTTTAGGCCTACAATATGTCGTTGTTTCCTTGTTTTTCTGTTAAACTGTGAAACGACGGACTAATACGGGGTGGATAATAGTTCTAGTTGACAGGATAGACTGAGTGTAAAACGGACATCTGAGCCGGACAACGGAACTAAACCAATGGTACAATCAATGTGCAGAAATAATGTGGTTGAATCTAAATCTCGGTAGAACCTCCATTTGTCACAGTGTTTTGTGCCTCATTTGATGTGATGCGGGCTTTAGGATTATTTGGGCGTGACTTTCCACAAAATAACCAAACATCATTTCAACCATTCACACTGAAAATACATTGTACAAATAATTTACTATAATGTTAAATAAATTTTTTTCTGAAATAACCGCTGAAGAATTTAGAAAATCTGGACAACCCGTAATAAATTTGAAGTATACAAAAACGTAAATGCCTACCTGAAAATAGGGAACAAGTTATCAATCCCACCAGCCGTGTGCAGTGATAATGTGTGAATATCAAACAGTGGACAGGTTAGGTATATATAGATCTAAAACCAGGGCGGGAAAACATGCATGTGGTATTCGTGCAAAAGGTAGAAAGGTGTAGTGATTTCTCCGTCCGTCTATATGAATGAATGATTTTATGAATGAAAATGATACTACTACTTACCTTTAAACGTAGTATGACCTGTTTATATATTACGGTGACATTTAAATCAAATTATTTACCTATTTAGCATCATAGTTAAATAGCTTACACCTATGGTATTATAATATTTTGCTTTGAAAATCGTGATTATGTAAGCATAGTGTATTCAATGAAGGGTGTTATAATAGATTACCACACGAGGAAAATAATATCAACCCATAGAACAAAATATCACCCGAGACGAGAATATAAAAATATGTATTCATGCATTGATTGCATAGTGTTATTTTCATTTAATTTTGTGTAATAGGTCTCCAGTTCATTTATCCCACTATAGTTTTAGAAATACTCATTAGGAATTCCCGGAAAGATTTTACAGCTGCGACAAGAAAGATATCGTTTAGTAGCTCTATCTTTGGGGTTTAACAGATTCTGTATGTTCCCTTCAGATTTGTCAGCATCGTGTGTGCAGACAAAGCTGTGCTGTCGCACTGTGTCGTCTGTTGCTACGGAAATGGCGCTTTTACAGTAATAGGAAAAACTTTTACGGAGAGGGTGTTATTTTCTGAATTCGCCAATGTTCGGTTACAGCGGGTGATATTACTCAGAGGGTGTTATTCAGATTCTGACAAAGCTTTTGCAGAATATCAACTGCAGTTCAGTCAATGAAATAAAATAATTTTTTCATGACGTATAATAATTAAGATTTAATGTCAACACCGACGTATAAATAACGATGTACAACAACCAAACCTGATATATGTTAGATTGAGTACAATGAATTACTATATTAATGTGTATTGAATTGTATACAAAACACTACTATGAACCCAAACCGTGCTTGTGTACTATTCACTCCCAGTTTAAAAAAAAAGTATTGAAACAAGCTGAGACAATACTACTTTTACTGGACTTGACTATGAATAGCACGTGTATTATATAAGAAACAATAGTACTTACACTTTGCGAGCACCTGTGTTCACCGACAGTTGTTCCATGTTGTTTGTCTTTTTTGTTTTCTGTGTTGTATTTTGTTGTTGTTTTTGCTTCTCTGCGTTCTGTGTTCCAAATGTAGCCTGTGTTTCTGGATTGTCCATTCCCTATTTCCTTTCGGTTTTCTCTAACTTAGTATCGACGCAACACAATACATGTGCTTTACAAGTAAAAACACTGACATACACTACAGATACTTGTGTGTATGTGATGCAGTTAACTTCCTCGCAAGTAAACCCGCACATCTGTCGATACCACTATTAATACTGAAGATGCACTGAGGGATGATTGGGTACTGGTGAATGTTCACATGGTTCAATGTACAGATTTGCACAGCACGTCCCCTTTTGGCAGATAGGGGGCATTCTCTATGAGGGCTTGTCAGGCTATAATACGAAAAGCCTGGCCATAGTGGGGAACGTACTTAGATAGTGCCACGCTCCTTGTAGGTGTAAGACATAGAAAGAGTAAGCACATTGTAGACGCTACGAAAGACTAAATTGTCCACCACTACCCATATATCCATACTTTTCTGGTGGCAGTCAAACGTCATTACCTAGGTTGCTCACTTGTCATTAACCTACACTCATTCAACCATTCTGAAATTCTGAACTAAACTAAAGTTATATACAAATAGAATATTATTGTTATATAAATATTAATGTAATATACCCTTGGCCATAAGTTAGGGACCACCAGTTTTTCACTGTAGCTAAAATATTTTTCTCAAATGTGTGAAAAAACCTGCAGTTGTGCAAAGCAAAACGTTTCATTGATGAACACAATATAACCAAGACCAACCCAAAAAGATGAGGTATTTTTTCTAAAATAAGTAACCGGAAGTACTATTGCTCGCTGAAGAGAGTATGCATAATTGAACAAAATAATAAGTGAAAAAAGTTTCAGTTTGGCTTCTGCTAAAAAAAACTTGCATTACCAAACACGTTTAATCTGGTTGTAAAATGACAACTAATCAATTTTCAACATTTATAACTCATAATACACTCAATATCGAGTATAACCGCCTCGTTTCCTGTACAGTTCCTAAACACGTCTCCTCATTCCGTGAATCAAGCGTCTCAGTCTGTGGTGAGGGTACTGTTGCCATTCCTGAACCAAAGCAGTCCTTAATTTGTGAATGCTTTGACAATTTGGGGTACGTGCGTTCACTTTTCGTCCTAGATAGTCCCATATATGTCCTATCAGATTCATAGCAGGTGACACTTGCTGGCCAAGGCAGTAGCTTTATTGCCTCCTGTTGCAGATAGTCTTGCGCTATGCGGGCCCCATGTGGTCTAGCATTGTTGTCCATTCGAATTAGTCGACTTGCTAATGGATGACCATTAAAGTGAGGCACAACTAATGGGCGCAGGATCTCATCACGATCCTGTTAAAGTCCATCAAGGACATACAAGTCAATCTTACATGTTAGAGAAAAGCATCCCCAAACAGTAACACCATCTCCTCCAAACGCAGTTGTGCCCACAATATGTTCCTGTTGCAATGCTGTGTTTCTCGGTCTCCATACGCGGACGCGGCCATCAACTGCATTCAACAAAAAACGACTTTCATCTGACCAGTGCACTCTCTGCCACGACCTGACATTCCATCCCATATGGTCACGTGCCCATTGAAGCCTGGATGTTTTGTGACGTTTTGTCAGTAGCGGACGTTTTATCGGTCTCCTAGCTTGAAACCTTACATTGTTAAGACGTCTGTTGACGATCCGTCTGCTAATGCGCCCGTTGACAATCCATCGGCCTCGCAGCGTGTTTGCAGTGCTGAATATATATTGTCTAGCGAGCCTTGTAAGGAGCCTATCTTCTCTTGGGTTCGTTTTCAGAAGCCTTCCTGTCTTCTTCCGTTCTTGTACACCCCCGGTTTGGTTCACGCACTGCATTACATTGAATCGTTCAGCAGCCTGTCTGTATGGCATTCCAGCCCTTATCATTCCAACTGATTGCCATCTCTCTGCATCTGATAGTTTTCGACGTACCATGTTGAAATAAAGTTTTGAAAGTTTTACCTATACTGCACTTGCAGATACTGATTAGAAATCCCCGCCAAACTTGAGTTTTGTTAAGGTACACGTGAACTTATAAAAACCTGTTTCGTCGTTCTGTAAGTAATCGATCGATAAAAAATGACAGGTACCATGAAAGAATATAAGTTTATCTATCAGATATATATATTTTAACAAGAAAAAAGTGCGATGTAAAAAATATTTTCCATTTCAAATTTGGTGGTTCCTAACTTATGGCCAAGTGTATATATCTACCTTAATTATATTAATACATGCAAAACAACATTGGACAATAATTATTAAGTAAATATATTTTGTCTTTGTAGATCGAAGGTGCAAAATGGAGTTTCTTATAACAACAATAGTTGCTATGATTGTATTTGTCGGTGTGGCATCATCATGTCCTGTTGTCTGCAGTTGTAACTACTATTCAGTAGGAATTTATGTCAATTGTGACAACAAAGGACTGGATAGTATTCCAATAGATTTACCCAGTAACACTTATAGCTGGTAAGTTTATCATTGTAAACATATCATGCTGTATTTGTTATATTTATTATTTTGAGTGTATATTTCTTCAATACTGGTAAGATAAACGAACTGTCTTTACCGCAAATATATAATTATATACTGTTCGGGGTGGGGGTAATAATGATTGTGTATATTAGGGTCATCATTTCTCACAATGAAAGAAACACAGATAGAATTAAAAATGCCATGTATGAAGTCTGCCTCATACGAATAAAAGTCGACGGGAAGAGGAGCTCAGTTTGTACCCATATATATGCCGACTGTCTGTTTAAAAACACGTCCACCATAGATTACAAATATGTAGTTAATCAAACACTCAAGCGTGATAAAGATATCAGTTTCAGAGAACTTTTTGGTAGAATCAGAGTTGTTTTTTTTTACAAAAATAAGATCTGTCCCTTCCTAGCACAAGATATTTGTATCTACGTTGACCATTTTTTTTAAACACAGTTGCACCAACTCCCTTAATCTGTTTATCAGCTTAAAGTGAGGAATAGTTGTGTAGAGGGTAAGGAAGGCAAATGTTGTAACGCTATTGCAGGAGGAGAGTAACTTGATTGTATGTACTCTAACAAATCTTAAGCGTTCTTCAGAATCCACATCTGACTCACACTACCCTTCGAGTAGCTAGTGTCACAGTAACTCTGAAGCCCGGTTTTGACCGCCGATAGAATACATGTTTATAATTTGGAAAGAGGTTGCGTGGACCCAGCAATATAGCGTTGTTTAAATGGACACGTGTGTAATCTAGGAATCCAGTAGAGTGACGGTGAAATTCCAAAGGAACATAAAGGAACCTTGATTGTCCAGAATTTCCTCTTTCGTAAGTGTCGTCAGTGTATATTTAGGGTTGTGAATTGTCAATACCTAATTCCTTTATCAAGCAATCTATGGAATGTGATTTACACACAAAACAATATTGTTATGGGCCTTGTCGGCGGAGATTATGACATATATATCATGGAGGAGAGATAGGTGTTTAGCAACATTTGGGTCTTTAAAGATTAATGTAGAGCGAGTGCTTATAGACCCACTGAGCTTTATTATTCTAATATGTATAAGCGACCTCACACTCGTCACCCATTCGGAAAGAGTATCTAAGTCCTTCCTTTTCACGCTTTGTCCATTGTCTGGCATAATCCTCGACGGAATCCATAAATATTTTAAAGTTATGTTTCCAGTTTATGGATTTAGGCTCACTATATTTAGGCCCTTTGGTGAGCACATCTCGCAGAGAGGTGGTGTTGATAAGTTTAAGGTCACAAGTTTAACGTGGCCAGTCGGATTATACATGAATGGGGAACTTGCACAGGTGCAATCAGAAGGCTTAGATTTATCGTGTTCAAGCCATGCTTATCTGCTATCTTTAGAATTTTATTACGCTTTGTAATGACTCCTTTTTCCTTTGTGATAATATCAAAGGGGTCACTTGATTTGTTAAATTTTAAACAGTTTTCTATGGTTGACAGTTTTTCCAAACGTTCGAAATTAAAAGAATGCTGAATCTTATTCCCTTCACTTTTAAATGTAAAATCCGATGCGGCAACTCCTGTCGCTTTTTTACTTTTCTCAAACCGAGTTTCAAAATGCTCAATCAACGTAGCCTTTTGCTTTTTTAAAGCACTGTTTAAAGCAGACGTAAAAAGGAAAATTGCACCATGAATTGTTAAAGCTAAAGACTTGTTAACTAACCGGTCTTATTATAAATAAAAACATTTAGTTGGATTTACAAATATATGCAATCGGTGTCTATCATCACTGATGTTGTCGATTCGACTCCCGCTCAAAATTTGTCACCAATAGAACTGACCGCCACGATATAACTAACATATTGTTGAAAGTGGCGTTAAACACCATAAACCACAATCACAACCATTCAAACTAAAATGAGAAATCCCATATAACCGAAATGTTGACTATTTATAAGTCGTTAAACAACAATGAAATATCAGTGATAGACGGCAACACTTTCAACAATCTAGCAAGCTTACAAACTCTGTGAGTATTTTAGTATGATTTGTACTAAGGTATAACCACATTATGTCAATACATATGATAGTTAATGGTTAGGACAAGTGGAACATATCCGTGGTCATTTGTGACACAGATATTCCATAACCGTCAACCAATTAATGGTGGCGACCGTAAAACTTTCGAAGTGATGATTTCAACTTAACTAAGAGCTTTGGTTCAGTAACTTCCTTGTTAGCAGCAACCCTTTATCAAGGAAATTCTGATAAGAACCACAGGCTATGGAATCTCGTATCAACTGAGAGATATATACTCCTGATGCAGGTTCTGCTAGAATGTTGCTACATATGAATTCTGATTGCCCCTTTGGTATCTTCAAACTCTTCTTCACAATGGGAAAATTCAAATCATATCTTGTGTCGTTCTTAACCGCCCCTCAATGTCAATTTCGACGTGTTGGTCGAGGTATGAAGCAGACCTATCTGTATCTGTGGTATCCTTTATTTCAAGCTCAATGTGATAGATGCGATCAACGACATCACCAAACCTATAATTATTTAATGAAAGGACATCATTTGTATAGCGAAACTTGAAATTAAAGGATCGGGCTAGCTTCCTTTCGTTTTTCTTGAGACTCTCCTGTATGAGGTCACTGTATGAGGTCTGCCTCACACGAATAAAGAAACAAGTCGGCGAGAAGAGGAGCACAGCTTGTACCCATAGGTATGCCGACTCTCTGTTGAAAAACACTTCCACCAAAGATAACAAATATGTTGTCAATCAACAACTCGAGCATGTTTGTAGAATCAGAGTAGGTTTTTTTTTAACAAAATAAGATCTGCATAGATATAGTTGAGAATAAAACTTTTTAATGAACCTGCGAGATAGTTCTGTGGGTCGAGCTCGCTGAATCCTCACCAATACCCAGTTTATTATAAGCATTGTTTATGACACACTAGAAGCCAATAATTTAACTAAGAATAAAATAAATATATTTGTTGACTATATATAGGAGTATAAGAGGCAATAACATATCAGAGATAAAGGACAATGCTTTCAACAATCTACCAAACTTAAAAGTACTGTAAGTAGCATTTGATATTATTTTTACATATGTACAACTCAATCAAAACAAAGGGCCGTCGTGTTCGTCAACGTATGATATTTGGATTTACAACTACATAAGCAATCAGTGCCTATCATAACTGCTGTTGTGAGTTCGAATCTCGATCAAGACGAGGTGTACAACATTATCTGATAAAGTTTGTTGTAACATAAATACGCATTTTTCCTTTGATGTTTTTATGCAGTAATCAACCTAAAAATAGTGAACTTTTACAAACCATGATGTTATTCCATGATTTTGACGTCATAGATCTGTTATTCCATGATTTTGACATCATATATCTGTTATTCCATGATTTTGACGTCATACATCTGTCAATCATGTAATTTCTATTACAAACTATATATACCATGGATCTTACTCATGAACTTATTTAAACCAACTCATCCTTCGGATTCGTTGGTTTAAGTAAGTTAATTCGTAAGATCCATGGTATATATAATACTTAGTGATTTGCGACAGATAGTTGGTTTTCTCCGGATCCTCCGGTTTCCTCCAACAATAAAACTGACCGCCACGATATAACTGAAATATTGTTGAAAGTGGCGTTAAACACCATCAAACAAATTTACAGATTCAACACTATATCACATTTATTGACAAAGGTCACAGGAGACATAATTTTAAAATTTTGAAAAGAAATGAAATCAAATTATATACAAAATATAATTAGATAACATACGTTCTAAATATATGGTTTTATCATTTTAATGTTTCTTTTATTTGTACATATAACCCGTTTGTTCTGTAGACAAATATGTTTTATTTCTAAGGGTCCCTAAATTAATGTATACAATTTGTTCATGCCACGATATAGCTGAAATACTGCTAAAGTTGGCGTTAAACACCGATCAATCAATCTAGTGGCCATAATACTGTCTGTCTTTCTTAGATTTACGGCTTCTGGTTTCCACTTTCGTATATTCATTTCCGTAACTTACTATGCAATTATATGTGTAATGTATGTTGTTTAAGAACAAACAAGTTAGGTAAAATATCTAAATTATCTAAGAATAAAAAAGAAGGCTTTAAATTATAATCAAATATAAAAGTAGAGTGTAACAGGTCAGGACTGAAGACAGCTATTAATTGAAGCCCATATCCATTATTGATTGCCCCTTTGTTTTTCTCCAACGTCATTTAAATAGCTACATAGATTACAAAAGGCTGTTTATTTCTTCTGAACAAGAATATTAACACATTTTGTTGAAACAACTCTAAATTATGCTATATTTTGCTAACTGCATTGTTTTATACAGAACAGAAAGTTACAAATTCAATAAAGACATTTGTTTACTATTTATAGGTGGATAGTCAACAATGTCATATCAGTGATAAAGAACAACACTTTCAGCAATATACCAAGGTTAGAATATATGTGAGTATAATTTTGCATGATTCGTACAAACACATTGAAAAGACATGTAATATTTATACCACGGTGGCTGAGTTAAACTGTTAAGTTATCGAACGCCAAAACGGAAAGCGGTGGTATAAAAGATTTGTATCATGAAGAATGCAATATCACATCTAGGTCGTTGATTATTACACGGATCTCTTAAAGTGCAAGTTCGAGAGTATCGTATAATGGTAAAATACGGACTCCATACGAAAGAGAGGCTGATATATTACTATGGAGGTGTTGAAAATGTATAACACTACAATTGAAGTCGTCTCCTTCGTTTTTAGTAGGTTCGTGTTACTCGATCTTCAGTTTTCTGTGTAATGTTTTGTAGATCGTTGTTTGTCCTTTTGTCCTTTTTCTTTTGGTCATTGTGTTGTCTGTTCTTTTTCTTTTGGTCATTGTGTTGTCTGTTTTTTTTCTTTTGGTCATTGTGTTGTCTGTTCTTCGATTTACGGTTTTTTATTGCTCCTTTAGTGTCTTCAAACTCTTCTTATAACATCTGGTAGAAATTTGACATTGTTGTCAAATATGAGGAAAATTTCCAGAAATAAGACAGAGGAAGCTGTCTCTATTCTTTAATTTATCTCAAATACTTTGGGGTTTATCAATGGAATCCAGTTTGTAAAGTTTGGAGTATTAATGGACATAATTTCATACCTTAATGTGAGATTAAACGCTTAATCTTCTGTAATTATTACATTATTAATTATCTAAGAATAAAAAAGAAGGCTTTAAATTCTAATCAAATATACAAGTAAAATGTAACAGATCAGGACTGATGACAGCTATTAATTGAAGCCCATGTCCATTATTGATTGTCTCTTTGTTTTTCTCCAACGTTTATTTAAATATGTAGATCAAGGTATGAAGCAGACCTATCTGTATCTGTGGTATCCTTTATTTCAAGCTCAATGTGATAGATGCGATCAACGAAATCACCAAGCCTATAATTATTTAATGAAAGTACATCATCTGTATAGCGGAACTTGAAATTAAAGGATCGGGCTAGCTTCTTTTCGTTTTTCTTGAGAAACTCCTGTATGAGGTCTGCCTCATACGAATAAAGGAACAAGTCGGCGAGAAGAGGAGCACAGCTTGTACCCATAGGTATGCCGACTGTCTGTTTGGGGTTCGGTTGAAATCCCTGAACTTAACTGTGTGGGTCTCCAGTGAAGGAAATAATAATAAGAATCACTGGAAGTTGATATATTTATATTATCTGTCAAGATAAATAATACCAGCTTTAAATAAGCATACAGTGGATCATAGACACATGAAATGAATAACAATATAAAATATATAAAATGCATTTGTCTTGAGAATATATAAATAAAAGGTGTTTGGGCACTCGGTGCACAAAACCCTACTTGGTGCACTTAAATCTGCTTGGTGCAGATTGTATCAACTGATAATTACTGCATAATTTCTAGTATGTATAATATTATTGAAAATAATATTTAATGTCAGCCTATATAATTAAACAACATTATTCAGAAAATATTGGTGAGTCGTGCTAATGTGGGTCACGGGGTACTGTAAGGTCCTGGAGGATTACCTGAAGGATTATTCTAAACTGTGACACGTGGACGACCTGTGGACTCCTGCTGGGCAACTGTGAACGGGGTTGCAATGACAAAAAATCTTTCAAATTTAATTGAAAGAGGCTGGTGTTTACAAGAATTTACCCTTTGGGCACCTCAAACGCTGGAATTTCGGAATTTCCCATATGTGTTTCAGTGGGGTGAAAAAGGATGTTATAAGTTGCTGAAATACACACTTTTTTCACTTCTTGCACATATTTTGAACATGTTATGTTATAACCTATGCATGGTTTAATCCTAATAAGCTATACCGAATATAGAACACTATTTTTATTAGAGGGTTAAGACCCTACTTTAAATAGACTAATCCATTTTTCGCGGGGAAAATTGATGCAGGTGATTGTTGTTTTATCTTGGACAATAGTTTATAAATATAGAATCTTGACAATGTAAAAGGAAGATGCTATGTTATATTTATTCATTTGTTTGATTCTGGAATATTGTTGATCATTGATTTAAACAAGAAAAAAAGTGAAAACGGGGGGGAGGGTGATTTTACAGTTAAATAAATGTTATGTTTCGACAGTTTAAAGAGAAAAATATAAATTTGTTGCGACTAAAGCTTAAATCAGCGTTAAAAATTGAACAAATATCAGTGGTTTTGTAAATGAGAGGAGTTTGAAATAAAAACACAGGACCGGACTTTAAACAAAAATAATAATCTAGGATTATTTGAATATAGAAAAATGTCAACAACAAATTATCGCTACGTCGAGTATGGATATCACGTATATTTGAAGTTATTATATGGACATACGACAACCGAATTTCCGCAAACTTAATGTCAGCAACATAATAGTTTGAGGACTAAGACCCTTCTTTAAATAGACTAATCCATTTTTCGCGGGAAAATTGATGCAGATGATTGTTGTTTTATCTTGGACAATAGTTTATAAATATAGAATCTTGACAATGTAAAGGGAAGATGCTATGTTATATTTATTCATTTGTTTGATTCTGGAATATTGTTGATCATTGATTTAAACAAGAAAAAAAGGGAAAAAAGGGGGGGGGGGGTGATTTTACAGTTAAATAAATGTTATGTTTCGACAGTTTAAAGAGAAAAATATAAATTTGTTGCGACTAAAGCTTAAATCAGCGTTAAAAATTGAACAAATATCAGTGGTTTTGTAAATGAGAGGAGTTTGAAATAAAAACACAGGACCGGACTTTAAACAAAAATAATAATCTAGGATTATTTGAATATAGAAAAATGTCAACAACAAATTATCGCTACGTCGAGTATGGATATCACGTATATTTGAAGTTATTATATGGACATACGACAACCCAATATCCGGAAACTTAATGTCAGCAACATAATAGTTTGAGGGCTAAGACCCTACTTTAAATAGACTAATCCATTTTTCGCGGGAAAATTGATGCAGATGATTGTTGTTTTATCTTGGACAATAGTTTATAAATATAGAATCTTGACAATGTAAAGGGAAGATGCTATGTTATATTTATTCATTTGTTTGATTATAGAATATTGTTGATCATTGATTTAAGCAAGAAAAAAGGGAAAAAGGGGGGTGAATTTTACAGTTAAATAAATGTTATATAATAAATGTAATGTTTCGACAGTTTAACCCGTCACGTAATCTGGGTCACGGAGTAGCATGTGTAGTCTCTTTTTATCTTGGACAATAGTTTATAAATATAGAATTTTGACAATGTAAAGGAAAGATGCTATGTTATATTTATTCATTTGTTTGATTCTGGAATATTGTTGATCATTGATTTAAACAAGAAAAAAAGGGAAAAAAGGGGGGATTTTACAGTTAAATAAATGTTATGTTTCAACAGTTTAAAGAGAAAAATATAAATTTGTTGCGACTAAAGCTTAAATCAGCGCTAAAAATTGAACAAATATCAGTGGTTTTGTAAATGAGAGGAGTTTGAAATAAAAACACAGGACCGGACTTTAAACAAAAATAATAATCTAGTTCATTAACAATATTAACCACCAAGTAATTCCGCTTGGTGTTAGATAAATATTTTGAGCACCAAGCAATTCCGCTTGGTGCAATATATAGCAGACGAAAATGTAGCCCAGTGTTCCATTGTATCGTGGTACTTATTGTTTTTCAATGAATAAATATTAGTAATATCTTACCTGTCGGTAATTGTTTTCCATGGATGTTAAAACAGTCTTCCTCTCTCATTTCATACCAAATTCGACCTTAATTGTTCGCTTTTTTACGATTTTTTAAGATTTGAAATGGCATCAAGAGGTGTTTCCCATTGTATCGTGCTAAAAATAGAAATACATCTATGGAGCACCTGTTTGACTAATTATTGTCAGAATTCACATGGACTCTTCCAAAATGTGACAGTAATAAGGAGAAAAAAAATGTGACCATCGTTAATAATTATTTGTCATTTAATTTTATTATGATCTTGACATGACTGCAAATTGCATATTACAAAAAAAGTATATCTTTTTATCCTTATTTATTAAACTGGCTTTCGATAGTTTTTTTCTCTGATAAAGAGTCAAGGCTACAATATCACATTGCCTTAGGGAATTATGGGATACAGGTTATCAGGCGACAATATGTAAACATTGACACTTGTGGTTAATGATAATTTTTGGGCAGTTTTTGTAAGGATGGTATCAGGGATTTTATCAATATCAGCCATTTTGTTGAAATTTTATAAAAGTATTCCGTACTTACCATAAACTTGGCCATTTTCAGGGTAAGCGGTCTCTTGACAAACGACGTGACTTCGGTGTTTATGTTCTAAAAATAAACGCCCAGGAATGACGTCATGCGCGAGGAATCCTCGAGTATGCAAATACCACGATACAATGGAACCCATGATACAATGAGAAGGGAGTAAATTGACAATTACCGTTCTCTTTGCACCGAGCAATTGTTGCTGGACCATTTCTATATTTATATATATAAGCAATTATATTTAGGAATCAAGTCGGCATCTGAATTGTATGAATCCGAGTTCAGAAAGAAGCTTACTCGTGCATCGACTTCGTTATTTATAGTAAAATTATTGATGACGTAGTACACACACTTAGGGGAATACACACATCGTGCATTATGGCGCTGGAAGTGAAAGTACAACTCAACAGACAAAAATGGGCAAATGCACCGTCAAATGAAGTTGATACTTCAATCACATGAAATAATTTTATAACATAACCTTCAGGTAAATCAGTACTTCCCTGAAAATATTGATCGAAGCGTATTAGTTTACATCTGCATGGATCAAACGTGGAAGCAAAAATCGCGATAAAATAAAAATAAAAAATAAAGTTTTATTTAAAGTCGATATATATATCATAACATATCCTCATATGACAATAAGCCGGTCAGTCATTTGATAATGTTTGATTATTTTTTTCATGTTTGAAAAGTAAACATATTTTTTTCTTTTTAATTATGTTCCTCATCTATTCTTGCTCACATGTGTAAAGTTCCACTGAAAAAAGATCGATAATAAAAACACACTGACCCATATTTGTTGTGTACGGTTTTCCCAAATGGCGTCCTATTACGTCATATAAGGCCGGTCAAAGGTCAATAAAGCACATGGTTTTGTCTTAGGCTAACGAAACTTAAAATGTAAACCAGATTTAGAAAGTACAGTATTTTAGCTTTTTCAGTGTAATTGTTTTGTCTGAAAAATGTCGAAAGATGTTTTCTTTTAAATAGTTTGAAATTGAAGTATTAAAAATTAATTATTTGATGCAAATATTAAACTTGTCTACCCATAAATGGCATATATAATAATGTACATGTGTATTTAATCCAATGAATTTGGTGTTTTTGCTTGTCAATACAATCTATTAGACTGACTACATTCAGCCGTATTTTTGGAAAACAATTAATGACTGATATCAATTTATTTTAATCACATTTAATATCACTTACTTACAATGAACACACACAAAAATGGTGGAATCTGAAAGATCAATCATCATATTTTCAAAGTATTTTAAAATACAATTTGGTTGGCCTACATTCCAGAAACGGTCATGAACTGTGATAAACCGGAAATATAAAAATGTTTGGGGAATACCATCGATTAGAATAGATTTCACAGGCAGAATGACCAGGTAAAAAGGACATTAGTAAAAAGGAGTTTTTTTACTTGTATGAAATTTTGTCAATTCAATCTTACCTGTTTTGATCGAATTTTATAATCTTCAAGTTTTAAAAAACTGCTTCGGCGTCTTATATACGTTATAAATATACAGCATGACGTCATTGGTCTCGTGCTGCGCGAGAATGGTAAATCAAAACAAGTGACCAACTTTATTGCATGACCGAGCAGATGTCACGACACGATACATAAAACACAAGCTCTACAGAGCTTTTCAAATCGACTATACATATAACAAAGCAACATACATGCATACATACATAAAAATACTAGCAACAATTAAAACATCTATATTAAATACACTAAAAGGAAGCATGCAGAAAGTATTTAAACTAATTAAAATTTCAAGCACCAAGTAAATAAATTAAAAATTAGCAGCCTAAAAAGTAACTATAATTAAAGTAAAGACAAAGCACAAATTCCAAAAGCATCACAGATAAACAAAAATAAATAAATAAATAAAATTGTGCTTTAAAGCTATCTACAAGCATTACAGTGGCATGAGCTACCATTCCATGAATTAATCAAGTTTTTGAATTGTTTAAAAGAAGGCACTGGCTACGAATACGACGGAAACGTATTCGTAGCCTGGGTTCTATAAGTACAACGGGCGGAAGTTGTGACTAAATGATCAACTGGTTTCCGGACATGGACACATATTTTACGGAAATTAATCACGTATTGCTAGCACCTAGAGGCTACGAATACGACAGATTTTTGTTTTCTTAAATATATTGTTTTTAGACATGTATAACTGTGATACTATAAAGTTTAAACAAAAAATATATATAGTTATTTTTAATTTAAGAATTAATACATAGATATTTTTAATTTAAGAATTATTTATACATTGTATTAAATTAATAATGTTTAAAGTTATCTTAAGCAATTTCGGCAACACCAGTAGGTTTTTTTCGGCGCAAAATGTAGTCCAATACATCCTAGATGGTACCAGTTGAGACAAACATCAGAATGCAGATCAGTTTGGCACACGCAACAGTCATAAACCGCGTTTTCTTTTTTAGTAGTAATGATGTCTTTAAGGTGATTACATGCCTCCTTTGAAAAGTACTTTTTAATGCGAGTCAAATTAACGTTTTCATCAAGGACTTTAATCGAAACATCCACTATGTTCAATAATGCATCAACTGACAATAATTCTTTCGGGAGTTCCGGGTCTGGTTTAAAGTGGGTAGTCCATGACAACATAGCTGAAAAGATAAGAAAAATATATAGATTTGATTGATAAGGAACATTTTTAATATACATTATTCTATAAACAGAAAATACATAATAGTGTACAAACAGTTTTATAAACAGTAAACGCAAGCTTACCTTTTTCGTTTTCAACTGGTGTCTTCTTCAGGAAAGGTTTATACTTTGCTCCAACACGGAGCGCACCACTATCGTCGTCCATTTTGAAAATAATAAGTGTTGGATAGTGTGAGTTGTACTCTGAGAAGTACTCATACCAGTGTATTGTAAGACTAGTTTTTCAATGCATCGTGTTTTATTGGAATAAAAATAATCTACAAACAGAAAATTATATAAAAATCATCAATTGTCATTTAATGAAAAACAACCAATATAATTAAGAAAATCGAGAAATCCGTCGTATTCGTAGCCTCTAGATGCTAGCAATACGTGGTTAACTTCCGTAAAATATGTGTCCATATCCGGAAACCAGTTGATCATTTAGTCACAACTTCCGCCCGTTGTACTTGTAGAACCCAGGCTACGAATACGTTTCCGTCGTATTCGTAGCCAGTGCCTTAAAATAATTTTCCAATCTAAAATGGTTTGGCAGCTCATTCCATGTTTTGGCAGCAAATATTTAAAAGTTTTAATACCATGCCTAGTTGTTCTGGTTGATGGCATACTAGCAGTATTTTGGTATCTGAAAGAATATTTACTTTGTTTAATTGTAATTAAATCATGTAAGTACAAAGGACTGGTTTTATTGACAATTTTGAATGTTTCAATGGCTATAGTTCTTATTCGCCTGATTTTTAAAGTGGGTAATTTGGATTTTGTTAAAAGTTCTTCATTTGTGCTGTCAATATCATCATAGATAAATTTCAGAACTCTAAATTGTATTTTTTCCATTTTATTTGTATTTTGTTCACTACAAAAGTGCCATGTTACAGGGCAATAATTAAAGTTCGAGAGAATAAAAGAGTAGTATATTGTAAGTCTATCAAATTTTGTTAAGTATTTACCAATTCTTTTTAAAATGTTCAGTTGTCTTGAGACTTTTTTTTACAGATATTTGCTATATGAGTATTACAATTCAGTTCAAAATCTATTGTGACTCCCAAACGTTTTACTTCATCTTCGCATTTTATTATATTGCCATTAAGATTAAAAAAGATATTTTCATTTTTAGTTTTTTTTTCCAATTTCTATCGCTTGAAATTTGTCTGGATTTGCTTTCATTCGGTTTTCAGTAAACCAGTCTATTAAAGTCTCTTTCAAGTACTGTCATTAATTGATCCAGATTGTGGCCTTCATATGACAAAGTGTTATCATCTGCATAATTATAGATGGAACTTTGGTGTATCAAATAAAATATATCATTTATAAATATTTTAAAAAGTACAGGGCCTAAAATAGAACCTTGGGGTACACCTTTATATATGTCTTCCCAGTCGCTCATTATATTGCCGATTTTGACACACGGTTTTCTGTTAAAGGGATATTTTTTTATCAGTTTCAATGCAGATTCACTTACTCCGTATGCATCTAGTTTATTTATTAACAATTTATGGGGAAGGCAGTCAAAAGCTTTTGACAAATCCACGAGGATGGCCGCTACAAATTTATTCTCATCCAGGGCCTTTTTCCAATCTTCTATTATTTTTAGAAGAGCTGTTTGGCAACCATAACCCGATCGGAATGCTGACAGAGAAGGATGAAACACTTTGTCAAAGAAGGTCACAGTCTGTTCATATATTGCTCTTTCATAAAATTTTGAAATAGTAGGTAAGATACTTACAGGTATATAATTGCATTTATCTAAAGAGTTATTTTTCTTGAATAGTGGTACAACTTGGGCTTCTTTTAATTTTTCTGGAAAAATGGAATTATTTATTGATTTATTTATTAAATTTGTAATTGATTTAACAATATCTGGTTTTGCAAATTTTAGAAGTTTTGCCGAAATGCCATCACGTCCAGTTACTTTTTTTGAATTTGCTTTATTTATTTGCTTTGATACAAAATCATTTTCAATTTCATGAAATATTAATTTAGGAATGTCTTTCTTATTTTCTTTTATAATTTTAAATTTGGATGTTCTTCGGCAGATAAATTATTATCATTACCAATATCTTTTGCTACATTTATGAAAAAAAGTTATTAAAATTATTTGCTACTTGAAGTTGGTCGTTTATGATCGTTTATGATCTTATTATTTATTGTCTTCTAAGATAATATCTTTAGTTATATTACTACCCTTATTAGTTAAAAAATGGTTTAATTGTTGGATAAAAGTCAGTAGATTTTGGTCCTCCAACACATCTTTCATAGAAATATGTTCTAATTGGTTGTTTTTTTTAATTTTGTTACTAAATTTCTTTGTTTTCGATATGCCTCCCAATATTTTTTACTTTTATCTTTTAAAAATGTATTATGTGTCATCCGTTTTTATAAACAGCACTTCTCAGGTCTTTATTCATAAAAGGGACTGGCTGTGAGATTGATTTCCTTTTTTTCATAGGAGCATGTTCATTAATAGTAGTAACCATAACTTCTTCAAATTTATTATAAGCTTCGTCTACATCTTCAATTTCAGTAATTTTATCCAAATCAGATTTCATTAGATCATTTACAAAATTTTCTTCAAATATACACGATGTACATAAATTTAAACATGTTTTAAATGGTGTCATCCTGATTGTCCCACTTTCTAAAATTAAAGGTATAAAAAGGTAAATATTTTGTGGGACAATGTGGTAGAAGTGTGTGGGACAGTTAGGAATGATAAATGTGGGACAATTTAGAAATTAACAGTCAGTTGTTATTATTGTATAATTGTTATATAAACAATGTATTAATTAATGTGTTGATTAATTATTTCCTTGTTGGAACTGGGAGAAATGAAACAGTAAAATATTTTTTTTATATACTTTAATAATGCATTTTAATATTAAGTAACAATACAGTTTGACAACTAAACATTTCAAGCACAACAAAGCAAGCACCTAGCATCCTCAATTCAATAATATAATAAATTGAAGTCGCTAAATATTAACAGAAATTAAAAAAAAAAAAAAGAAAAAGAAAAGAAGATTTATTTTGATACTTTTATATGAATTATTTACCTTCAAAATGTATTAAATAGGATTAAAAAGGGAAAAAAAGTAGGACTTCTTTTAATCCTATATATCACATCATTTATTCTTTCTGTGACTAAGAAAGAAACTTGCCAGGGCCTCCCCAATTTTGGATTTAATCCTTTTGTACGAAGAGGATTATAAAACCATACAGCATCACCAGCATTATAACTATTAAAATGTTTACTTCTGTCATACAACCGCTTCATATTATTACTAGACAAAGCAATATGCTTTCTAGCAAATTCATGGATCTTTTCTAATTTCCTAGACAAACTAAAAACATATCTAGAACTATACTCTAGGACAATATAATTGGAATCAGGGTGTCCAATAATGAGATATATTGGTAAATTAATAGTACGGCCAAACATCATTTCATAAGGTGAAACTTTTGTAGTTTCATGAACAGCAGCTCGATACGCCAACATGAGTAAAAATATATGTTCATCCCAGTCTTTCTGATTTTCAGATACAAAACTGGCCAGCACATTTTCTATGGTAGCATTAAATTTTTCTAACATGCCATCACTTTGTGGGCTTAAACTTGTCGTTCTGGTTTTGTGTAAACCTAAAAGATTTCACATTTCTTTAAAAACCTGCGACTCAAAATTAGAACCTTGGTCAGACTGAATCTCCATGGGCACGCCCAATATAGAAATAACTCTGTCGACCAGCTTATTAGCAACTGTTATAGCTTCTTGATCCCTGATGGGAATAGCTTCTGACCACTTTGAAAAATAGTCACCAACTACCAAAAGATATCGGTTTCCCTTATTTGTCCTGGGTAAAGGACCTAAAATATCTAATGCAATGCATTCTAAGGGAGCTCCAACATTATATTGTTGGAGTGGAGGATGTGACTTTTTATTAGGGCGCTTTTTAGACGCACAAATATCACAATGTCTACACCAATTTTCTACATCCTGCCTTTGCTTAAACCATGAAAATCTTTCCCTGACTTTGGAAAGAGTCATTTTAATTCCTAAATCTCCCCCCAGTAACGCTATTATGTAACTGTGTGAAAACAAATTTTATTAAAGTCTGGGGTAATACTACAAGCCATTTTTCTCCATGCCCATCTGCATTCTCCCATTTACGATATAAGATACCTGCTTTTTGATAAAGGGTATCCCATCTAGACCAATGATATTTTACAGCAGGACTACAAGGAGAGACTGTTTCCCATACAGGTTTATCTCCCTTTTCTTTCCATGATATAAGAAAATTTAGATCCATATCTTTTTTTTTTTCTGATATTCAATCAATTTATCTGCTGTTAAGTCAAAAGAGCTGTCACTATCCAATTTGAAAGAGTCATTTTCCCGCTCTATGGCTTCATGGTTACTCATAGAGGGTGATTTATCAAATCATTTACCAGATCGGGTAGTTACGTAAACAACTGCATTTTGTTCAATCAGCATCTGATCAGAATAGGTAGGGTTATCTCCCATGTTATCATTAATATTAATATCACTATTTCCAGAGCTCTTATCCCCTGACTCCATTTCAAGCTGGCATTTTTGCTCTGTCCTCCTACGGTGACTGCAATTTTCTTAATGACAAGGTCTTCGTGACATGGCATCAGCATTTGCATGAGAGCGGCCTGCACGGTGTTCAATTTCAAAATCATAAGCAGCTAAAATTTCGAACCATTTTGCTATTTGACCTTCTGGGTTTTTAAAATCCAGCAACCATCTTAATGCACCATGGTCACTCCTGACCAGGAAATGTCTCCCATATAAATAATGGTGAACATGTTTAATGGATCCCACAACGGCTAAAAGTTCTCGTCTTGTTACACAATATTTCCGTTCTGTTCTGCTAAAAGCTTTACCATAGTAAGCTATAACTTTCTCTTTTCCATCTTGGATCTGAGATAATACTGTACCCATGCATGTATTACTTGCATCTGTATCAAGGATAAAATAATCCTCATTTCTGGGATAAGCAAGAATTAAGGTTTTGGTCAAAGCTTGCTTTAAGTTTTCAAATGCCATTTGACATTCCTCTGTCCATACAAAAGACTGATTGTTCTCAGTTAATTTATCTAGAGGTCTTGCAATGTTTGCAAAATGAAATATGAATTTGCGATAATACGAACACAAACCTAAAAATGACCTAACTTCTTTTACATTTTTAGGAACTGGCCACTCTGAAACCGCTTTAGTCTTTTCAGGTTCAGCGGACACACCATCTTCGCTTACTACATGCCCTAAATATGTGACACGTTTCTGGAAAAATCTGCATTTCTTAGAATTTAATTTTAAATTGGCTTGTTTTAACCTATGAAGTACTTCTTCAAGGTTTTCAATTTGTTCCTCAAATGTTTGAGCAAAAACTATAATGTCATCTAGATATACAAGACATGTTTTCCAAGTTAATCCTGCTAAAATGTTCAGCATAAGTCTTTCAAATACTGCAGGGGCATTACAAAGACCAAAAGCTAAGACAGTAAATTGCCAAAGTCCACTGCCTGGGAAAGCAAAGGCTGTCTTAGGTCGATCCTCTGGAGCGACAGAGACCTGATGATAACCGCTAAGTCTAACGTACTGTACCATTTTGCTCCAGATAAGGCATCTAATGTATCATCTACATGTATACGAGGAAGTAAGTGAGAATCCTTAACTGTATAGTGATTTAATAAACGCAAGTCTATTGTAAATCGAATACAGGAATCTTTCTTCCGCAAAATAACAACTGGGCTCAATAATTCCTTGTTCTGCCATCTTTTCAATTTCAGCTTCAGCCTCCTGTATTTTTAAAAGAGGTACCCGGCGAGGGTGTTGTTTCACAGGGAGGGCCTGACCAATATCAATAGTGTGTTCTATCATTTCAGTCCTACCAATATCAGTAGAAAAATTTTGAAACTTTAATAAAAGATTCTTAAAACTCCCTTTTTGATTTTCTGCTAACTCATTTATATTTTTATCAAAACATGTTTTGATATGTTCCGGCCGTTGAATTGTCTTCCTTTGTACATTACATTTCACTGCATTTATATTATGACATTCCTCTATCATGTCAATTTCAATTGGTTCTAACTGAGCAGCAATAGTGTTTTTCTGAAGAACATGTTCTTGGTCAGAAATATTCAAAATTTTTATTGGAATAAACCCATAATTGGGTTGTACAACTGCTTTAGCTATTAATAAGCCATGTTTTCAACAAATTTAGTAACTGGGTCAACTAGACCAGTCATTCCTTTAACTATTGGGCCCATAGCTCTGCCAGCAACTATGGTTTCACTAGATGGGGGTAGGACAATTTTCTCATATATACCAATCCTACACCAGGTAGCCTCGCCATTATTTTTATCTCATTACCTCTGTACCTAATCCAGCTTTTGCTTAACAGGACATCACAATTATTTATTTAAAGAAAATCCATTCCTAGGATTCCCTCAATTGGTATATTTGCAATCAGAACTGTATGCTTTATTAAATTCTTTCCAAGTTTTAATTCAACTGCAATTTGACCCAGAAATGATGAAATTTCCTCTGTTGCAGTCTTCATTTTAATATTTACAGGTATAATTTCAGGTTCCAAGGAAGGATCAATAGTGTTAAGAAATTTTTGGCTTAACATTGTAACACTAGCCCCTGTATCTACTAACATAGATATGGGTTTACTGCAAATCATTGTATCTATATAAATTCCTTCCTCAGGTGTTCCTCAACTACCTATATTTACTGTGGTGGGCCGTTCTGCTGCCTGCTGTCGAGCTCCAGCCCATGCAGTCGACTGATGATAGTTTCCCTGACCTTGATTTGAGTCATGGTAACTTGTGCTTCTCCAACCATTATTTTGATTATTTCGGTGGTTAAACCGATTATTTCCATTGTTCTGATTATTTTGAGAGAAAGGATTACTTTTTCTCTCTTGGTAATAATTGGAATATCTATTTCCATTGTTATTTCTGCTTTGTTTTATTTCTTGGGACAAGGTAGATAATTCTTTCCTAAGATTACCTATTATTTCTTTAATATCCTTTCCTATATCTGCATTTTTATATTTGTCTGTTATTACAGGCAATACTGATTTTGTCTCGCTTACATCAAGCATTTTGCCTCGGTGATTATCAGCTTGTTTAAAAGTCTCTAATCTAACTGCTAAAATTTCGGCCTCATTGATATTATAAGGCCTGGCCTCCCTTATCCTGAGACGCATGTCAGGATCTTTCAATGCATCTATGAATTGATCTAATGCCAAAACATCAGTAACAGAAGGGGCAACGAGTCAACATTTTAATATATTGACTGAGAACAGAGAGAGACTCGTTATCTTTTCTCACTCTTGTTTGTAGTTGAGCTCTGAATATTTCAGATCTATGCAAAGACCCAAATCTGTTATGAAGAGCATGGGCTAAACTATCATAATCTCTTCTCTTATCACCATCTAATTCATTGAGAATTTCTCGGGCAGCACCCTTTAAACTGCTAGCCAAACATAATGATTTTATATTATAATTCCAACCATTAACCTCAGATAAAATTTGAAACTGGCTAAGATATTCTTCAATATCTTCAGTACCATCATATGGCTGGGGTTTCATATTTATTCTGACATTATGTGTCAAATTAACACCCGAGTTTGGATGAGATTGCATACCAACAGTTCTATTATTATTATTTTGATATCTGCATGATGTTGGTATGTGATTACTGCTTTCACTTGGCGCCATCACTTGGAGTCCGTCGTCTGTCGTCTGTAAACTTTTCACATTTCAAGTTGTTCTCCGAAACCACTTGGCCAATTGGAACCAAACTTAGTAGGAATGGTCCTTGGATGGTCCTCTACAAAATTTCTGTTTTTCGCTTTAGTCGGATATTCAACATGGCTGCCAGGGCCAATAATATGCTCTGATTGGCTGAAATTTCAAAGATCTTCTTCTCTGAAACTAATGAACTGACTGAACCCAAACTGTAAACGAACGATCATTGGAAGGTCCTCTACAAAGTTTCTGTTTGTTATGCCGATCGAAAATCCAAGATGGCCGCCACCGCAGGACATAGATTAACATTGGACCCTATGGGAAAATGTTCAAATGCATTCTTCTCAGAAACTACAAATATGATTAAAGCCAAACTGTACATGAATGTTCATTGGATGGTCCTCTACAAACTTTAGGTTTTTTGTTCCGATATGAAATTCAAAATGGCGGCTACGGCAGGACTTAGTTTAACATTGGACTATATGGGGAAAATGTTTCAACAGGCTTCTTCTCTGAAACCACATGGACAATTGAAACCAAACTGCCCAGGAATGATCATTGAAATGTCCTCTACAAAGTTTCTGTTCTTTTTTGTCGATCGGAAATCCAAGATGGCCGCCACCGCAGGACATAGATTAACATTGGACCCTATGGGAAAATGTTCAAATGCCTTCTTCTCAAAAACTACAAATCGGACTGAATCCAAACTAGACAGTAATGCTCATTGGCTGGTCCTCTACAAAGTTTAGGTATTTTGTTCCGATATAAAATGGAAGATGGCGGCTACAGCAGGACTTAGTTTAACATTGGACCCTATGGGGAAAGTGTCTCAATACGCTTCTCTCTGAAACCACTTGGACAATTTAAACCAAACTGCCCAGGAATGATCATTGGAAGGTCCTCTACAAAATGTAGGTTTTTTATGCCAATCGGAAATCCAAGATGGCCTCCACTGCAGGAAATAGATTAACATTGGACCCTATGGGAAAATGTTCAAACGACTTCTTCTCAGAAACTACAAATATGATTAAAGCCAAACTGTACATTAATGTTCATTGGATGGTTTGGTACATACTTTAGGTTTTTTGTTCCGATATAATATTCAAAATGGCGGCTACGGCAGGACTTAGTTTAACATTAGTCCCTATGGGAAAAATGTTTCAAAACGCTTCTCTTAAACCACTTGGACAATTGAAACCAAACTGTCCAGGAATAATCATTTGAAGGTCCTCTAAAAAGTTTGTGCTTTTTATGCCGATCCGATATCAAAGATGGCCGCCACCGCAGGACATAGTTTTTACATAGGACCAATTGGTTCTTTTTATAACCAGGTGAACGATACAGGCTCTTGAGAGCCTCTGGTCTAGGTGTAGGTTGTGGCACTACTTGAATTTCACTCGGTTCGTGTCGATGAAAATCTGCTGCATGTATATATTGAGTATTGTCTGGTCTTGGTCTCAAACAATTTATTTCTTGAAATATGTTAGAAACTTGTTCTTGCATACCGGTATGTTCTTTCATATTGCTAATTTTGTCATGAAACCTGTCTTGCATCATAGGAAGATTAACAGCGTTATCTTCTGTTATAGTTTTAAATGTATCCCTAATTTCATTTTTTAGTAAATGAAAAAATTCTCCTATAGAATGAGAATATTCTTGAGAAATGTTTGGTTGGTACTGATCATGATTTGATTCAAAAGAATCCTGCGAACTAGTACTCAATTCATGTGTTTCGTTCACCACTCTATCATTACTACCAATAGATGACCTGCTAGTTGGTTGAAATTGAATAGTATCAGACTGCAATGAATCATCCATTTTCCAAGTGATTCTTATTTTTTCAAACTAACACCAGATAATTTCCTTTCTTTATATATATATATATTTTTTTTCTTTTTAAAGAAATTTTGATCCCACTTCTGACACCAGTGTTAAGTCCCAAGGGTTTGGTTGAAGGAAATAATAATAAGAATCACTGGAAGTTCATATATTTATATTATCTGTCAGGATAAATAATACCAGCATTAAATAAGCATACAGTGGATCATAGACACATGAAATGAATAACAATATAAAATATAAGGTGCATTTGTCTTGAGAATATATAAATAAAAGGTGTTTGGGCACTCGGTGCAAAAACCCTACTTGGTGCACTTAAATATGCTTGGTGCAGATTGTATCAGCTGATAACTGCATAATTTCTAGTATGTATAATATTATTGAAAATAATATTTAATGTCAGTCTATATAATTAATTAACAATATTAACCACCAAGTAATTCCGCTTGGTGTTAGATAAATATTTTCAGCACCAAGCAATTCCGCTTGGTGCAATATATAGCAGACGAAAATGTACCGGCTATTTAAAGACTAACGGCAAATTCAAAGATATTTATAACGTCAATAAATTGACAATTACCATTCTCTTTGTACCGAGCAATTGTTGCTGGGCCATTTCTATATTTATATATGTTAGCAATTATAATTAGGATTCAAGTCGGCATCTGAATTGTATGAATCCGAGTTCAGAAAGAAGCGTACTCAGCTAGCGCTCGTCACTTTCGTCATTGACGATTGATTTTCGAAAGCGACGAGTATTTCCCGTACCCAATTCGCCACTTGAATTTTCAAAAAATCATAGAAAAATGTTTGTAAAAATCCATTTGTCTTCTTCATTTGCTGATTAACACTAATTAGTCACTACAATGACAATTTTATTACATGTCACAACCCATTCAACTGATTATATAATTTTTGTTTTGATTGCGTAATCTTTTATCTCACCTGGTTAAAGATCTTGACAAAGAATTCAATTAACGATAATGATTTTTTTCTATAGTTATGACATGTACTCAAAATACCACAGTATGTATTGAAAGTGGACATATTTTGTAATCGTCATTCATTGCACGATTCGTCACAATGTCCGGAATAACGAACTATTGTTGCCACGTTTCATTAATGAAAATGTCAATATCGTGTTTATTGAAATCTATCGTATCCATTAAGTATTTTGAAAATTATTCTCTCGAAAAGTTAGAAATTTTGGTTAAAGAAACTTTAAAATAAAAATGGCACCATCAAAAATGCAATAGGAGTACGCATCCACCGAAGCTAATACGCAAACGAACTTTTGATATATTTATTCCCATTACTGTGACATGAAATCTTAGTTCTCATATTTAATATGTTCATTTATATGCAACGGTTGATATGCACTGCACGAGGACCAATCATATTTTTATCGATCTGCATCCGGGTAACAATTGCGTTCTATTTATAGAACTATTTACAAACAGACACGTGTCTGCAATAAAAAAAATAACTACAGTATTTTATTCCAAATGTTGCAATTTGATTATGAGGTCTGAAAAATAATAATTTATTTTACAACTTTCTCCAGTTTTTGACGTTTGTTCTATATATTTTATTACATTGGGCAAATTGGCAGAGGCATATTTTTTTCTGCTGAAGACCACAAATATGAGTTATTACAATTGTGGTATTAGACCAAAACACAGTAACATTTCAAAAAGGGTGGGGGAGGGGGTTATTACAATTTATGTGGTACGTATTAGACCAAAGCACAGTAATATTTCAAAAAAGGGGGGAGGGGTTATTACAACTTGTGTGGTATTAGATCAAAAGTAAATTATTATAAGATTAAGCTCATTATATTCTTGTCTATTCATACAATGTATTTAGAAAAAAAATTCTGCTCCGCAAAAGTGACTAATGGTCTCAAAATCCTGGCTGAATCCCTAATTTAGTATTTATAGTCAAATTATTGATGACGTAGTACACACACTTAGGAGAATACACACATCATGCATTATGGCGCCTGAAGTGAAAGTACAAGTCAACAGACAAAAATGGACAAATCCACCGTCAAATGAAGTTGATACTTCAATCATATGAAATAATTTTATAACATAGCCTTCAGGTAAATAAGGGTAATAACAAAATTACCGAACACAGAGCAATCTTCCAAAGGGAAAGTCAAAACTCATAAATCAATAAACAGACAAAATCAATCAACAACCTGGAAACTGGGAAACCGCAATGGCCCTGACTTGGTACAGGCATTTCTATATAAATGGTGGTTTGAATAAGATTTTACGGCGCCAACCTCTCGCTTCCATTACGGTTCAAAGGTCCCGGTTGTCACTATAACAGCATTTATAACAATACTGGAATAAAATAGGTAAAATAGAGTCAAACAGTACTAAATTCAGTTAGGAGGGCATCTAATATATCTCGTGAACCATCACCATCAATAACTATGAGTCCTTTGAAGTATTTTAATTACGACTGTAAATGTCAAAACCATTTTTACGTCACACATTCGCAGAAAATATTTTTGACATTGTAAACCACGTATACCAAATCCTTATTTTTATACATTTTCAGTGTATGAAAATGTATCTTTTACCATTGTATCTGCAGAGACAGAATATATTCCGACAAGATCTTGATATCGGAATATAAACTTTTTAAGAGATCGAATAAGGCGAATCTTTTCATAGCCCTGGTCCAGTAGCCTGTTTTTCAGACAAAGATGACGCTTCAAGAAATCAGAATAATTGCTACTGGCTCTTGCATAACGAATCAATTGCGAGATGTAAACACCATATGCAGGAGAAGCTGGTATATTGCTGCACATATTAGGAAAATTTATGATTTTAAAATTGAAGTCGTCTCGTTTATCATAAATTTTGGTACTGAGTTGACCACTGTCGTCAAATTCGAGGTATAAGTCAAAATGATGCGGACGAAGCTGTATCTGTGGTCTCTTTAATTTCCAGCTCTGGAGGATATATCAATGGAAGAAATTCTGCAAATCTAGAATTATTGATAGATAAAACGTCATCAATATACCTGTATGTGAAATTAAAGGCTCTAGCTTCATTAATCTTCTTATCTTTAACAAGCTTTTGAAGAAACTCCGACTCATATGAGTATAAAGATAAATCAGCTAGAAGAGGGGCACAATTCGTACCCATTGGTATGCCGACGACCTGCTGAAACAATGTCCCTCCAAAGGAGATAAATATGTCATCGATGAGGAATTCCAACATACTGATCACTTTTCCCTCGGAGTAGCATGTTTTATCTTTTTGAATTTTGTTAGAAAAATATGTGGAATTCTAACCTAACACAAAACATTTTGAGCCATCGTTTCTATGACTGAAAGCTTTGTGGATTGTTTCTTTTAAGCGGGTTTTTAATTTGTCATGCGGTAGGGTGGTATATAGAGTTGAAAAATCAAAAGTGTTGATGGAGGATACTTGAGAGAAAGATCTTGATTTAAGGTTATCTAAAAGATCTTTCGAGTTTTTCAAAATCCACATGTGATTTATGTCACTACGCGAGTAAACAGTTTCACAATATTTCTGTTGTCCCTCTTTTACTGCAGACATAATCTTTGTTAGGTGAATAGACAATTCTTTCGTCGAACAAGTTGATGATCCCGCTATGTACCTTTCTTTGTATGGTGTCTTATGGAGTTTAGGTATCCAATACAAATAGGGTATATCCTCAGACTATTTACCAGAGGGAATGTTTAAAGAGGTCATGAAGGTACTGTGGTTAGCTAGGATTTCATCTTTGTCGAACGAAGTTGGTTTGTATGTGGTATTACCAGAGGTGTTATTATTTATGCCTAATTCCTTGATTAGGAATTCGTAGTAATATGATTTACATACAAACACGATGTTGTTGGAAGCCTTGTCCGCAGGAACGATAACATATTTGTCACGAAGAGAGGAAAGACACTTAACAGCTTCTTGGTCTTTAAATACAGCCTTAGGTCGACTATCAATACAATTTTTGAGTTTGGGAATCCGACCTTGTACTAGAGACCTAAATCAGTACTTCCCTGAAAATATTGATCGCAGCGTATTAGTTGACATCTGATCAAACATGAAAGCAAAATCGCGATAACAATATACACGATGTTCATAAATTTAACG
>MJUT01054319.1:115917-127762 GCA_002080005.1 Gigantidas platifrons | reverse complement strand
TCATTTTATATTTTTACCTTTTTAATGTTCAGAAAGCTAAATAAGCTACAATTAGCAAAGATTAAACAACAAAATTTTATCGGCATTCGTGCTTTCGATTCTCGTTTATATTTAGATATTTCAAGGACTTTCAAGTGAAAATAATCGTTCATATTTAGATATTTCAAGGTCTTTTAAGTGTCCCAAATGTTCACATGTGGTCTGTCTGATTTGTAATTACTTGCGGTCGGTTCGTTAGTTGTTTTTGTATTGCTAGAATACATTTTAAAAGTTCACATACTCGTCAGTTTTGCATATAAATTGTGCCAGATCTGAAATACTTGTATCGTGTTTTGTATATATCGATCAATTGCCTTTTTAAGCAAATTGTTGAAATTGTTTTTTAGCAAAGCTTACTTTCAAGAGTCATATATACTAATTAAACAGAATAGTGGTGTAGTCACCATAGCCGAGTGGTTAGATGAAAGTTTTGAAAGTCAAAGTAGACTTTAAACAGCCCAGCAGTGGTTCGATACCCGAAAGTCCCAAAATATGTATATCCCGTTTTTAAACCTAAAACAGTAAAAGGTTAACGATTGTATATTCAAAAACAAAAGAATAAACTGTAGATTCTTAAATATAATCCACTGTTCGAACAAAAGTGTGACGTCAGAGAAATGTATTATAAATTAATAAATAAAATTTGTTCATGCCACGATATAGCTGAAATACTGATAAAGTTGGCGTTAAACAGCGATCAATCAATCTATTGGCTCTAATACTGTCTGTCTTTCTTAGATTTACGGCTTCTGGTTTCCACTTTCGTATATTCATTTCCGTAAATTGCAATGCAATGCAATTATATGTATAACGTATGTTGTTTAAGAACAAACAAGTTAGGTAAAATATTTAAATGATCTAAGAATAAAAAAATAAGGCTTTAAATTTTAATCAAATATACAAGTAGAATGTAGCATATAAGGACTGAGGACAGCTATTAATTGAAGCCCACATCCATTATTGATTGCCCCTTTGTTTTTCTCCAACGTTTATTTAAATAGCTACATATATTACAAAAGGCTGTTTATTTCTTCTGAACAGGAATATTAACACATTTTGTTCAAACAACTCTAAATTATGCCATATTTTGCTAACTCCATTGTTTTATACAGAACCGAAAGCATTGTTTATGACACACAAGAAGCCAATAATTTAACTAAGAATAAAAGAAATATATTTGTTGACTATTTATAGGAGTTTAAGCGGCAATAACATATCAGAGATAAAGGAAAATGCTCTCAACAATCTACCAAGCTTAAGAGTACTGTAAGTAACATTTAATATTATTTTTACATACGTACAACTCAATCAAAACAAAGGGCCATCGTGTTCGTCAACGTATGATAGTTGGATTTACAACTACATATGCAATCAGTGCCTATCATCATTGCTGTTGTGAGTTCGAATCTCGATCAGGACGAGGTGTACAACATTATGTGATAAAGTTTGTTAGTGACTTGCGACAGGTGGGTGGTTTTCTCCGGGTTCTTCGGTTTCCTCCACCAATAAAACTGACCGCCACGATATAACCGAAATATTGCTGAATGTGGCGTTAAACACCATCAAGCAAACTCTACAAATTCAACACTATATCACATTTATTTACAAAGGGCATAGGAGACATAATCTTAAAATTTTGAAAAGAAATGAAATTAAATTGTATACAAAATATAATTAGATAACATACGTTCTAAATATAAGGTTTTATCTTTTTAATGTCTCTTTTATTTGTACATATAACCCGTTTGTTTTGTAGACAAATATGTTTTATTTC
The DNA here is from genome assembly GCA_002080005.1 of Gigantidas platifrons. Lineage (NCBI taxonomy): Eukaryota > Metazoa > Mollusca > Bivalvia > Mytilida > Modiolidae > Gigantidas > Gigantidas platifrons. The sequence goes on along the minus strand of MJUT01054319.1, from coordinate 125,949 downwards.
TAATGGTCTCTAAATTAATAAATACAATTTGTTCATGCCATGATATAGCTGAAATACTGCTAAAGTTGGCGTTAAACATCGATCAATCAATCTATTGGCCATAATACTGTCTGTCTTTCTTATATTTACGGCTTCTGGTTTCCACTTTCGTATATTCATTTCCGTAAATTACAATGCAATTATATGTATAATGTATGTTGTTTAAGAACAAACAAGTTAGGTAAAATATCTAAATTATCTAAGAATAAAAAAGAAGGCTTTATATTCTAATCAAATATAAAAGTAGAGTGTAACAGATCAGGACTGAAGACAGCTATTAATTGAAGCCCATGTCCATTATTAATTGTCTATTTGTTTTTCTCCAACGTTTATTTAAATAGCTACATATATTACAAAAGGCTGTTTATTTCTTCTGAACAGGAATATGAACACATTTTGTTCAAACAACTCTAAATTATGCCATATTTTGCTAACTCCATTGTTTTATACAGAACCGAAAGCTACAAATTAAATAAAGACATTTGTTTACTATTTATAGGTATTTAGGTAACAATGTCATATCAGTGATAGAGAACAACACTTTCAGCAATATACCAAGCTTACAACATCTGTGAGTATAATTTTGCATGATTCGTACAAACACATTGAAAAGACATGTAATATGTATACCACGGTGGCTGAGTTAAACTGTTAAGTTATCGAACGCTAAAACGGAAAGCGGTGGTATAAAAGATTTTTATCATGAAGAATGCAATATCACATCTAGGTCGTTGATTATTGCACGGATATCTTAAAGTGCAAGTTCGAGAGTATCGTATAATGGTAAAGTATGGACTCCATACGAAAGAGTGGTTGGAATATTACTATGAGGGTGTTGAAAATGTATAACTCTAAAATTGAAGTCGTCTCCTTCGTTTTTAGTAGGTTTCGTGTTAATCGATCTTTAGTTTTCCGTGTAATGTTTTGTAGATTATTGTTTGTCCTTTTGTACTTTTTCTTTTGGTCATTGTGTTGTCTGTTCTTCGATTTACGGCTTTTTATTGCTCCTTTTGGTGTCTTCAAACTCTTCTTATAACCTCTGGTAGAAATTTGACAATTGTTGTCAAATATGAGGTAAATTTCCAGAAATAAGACAGAGGAAGCTGTCTCTGTTCTTTAGTATATCTCAAATGCTTTGGGGTTTATCAGTGGAATCCAGTTTGTAAAGTTTGGAGTATTAATGGTCAGAATTTCATACCTTAATGTGAGATTAAGCGCTTAATATTGTGTAATTATTACATTATTAATTATCTCAGAATAAAAAAGAATTCTAATCAAATATACAAGTAGAATGTAACAGATCAGGACTGAGGAAAGCTATTAATTGAAGCCCATGTTCATTATTGATTGTCTCTTTGTTTTTCTCCAACGTTTATTTAAATATGTAGATCAAGGTATGAAGCAGACCTATCTGTATCTGTGGTAGCCTTTATTTAAAGCTCATTGTAGTAGATGTGATGTACGACATCACAAAACATAAAATTATTTAATGAAAGGACATCATCTGTATAGCGGAACTTGATATTAAAGGATCGGGCTAGCTTCTTTTCGTTCTTCTTGAGAAGCTTCTGTATGAGGTCTGCCTCATACGAATAAAGGAACAAGTCGGCGAGAAGAGGTGCACAGCCTGTACCCATAGGTATGCCGACTGTCTGTTGAAAAACACGTCCACCAAAGATTACAAATATGTTGTCAATCAACAACTCGAGCATGTTTGTAGAATCAGAGTGTTTTTTTTACAAAATAAGAACAGCATAGATATAGTTGTGAATAAAACTTATTAATGAACGTGCGGGATAGTTCTGTGGATCGAGCTCGCTGAATCATCACAATGCCCAGTTTATTGTAAGCATTGTTTATGACACACAAGAAGGCAATAATTTAACTAAGAATAGAAAAAATATATTTGTTGACTATTGATAGGAAGTTAGGAGGCAATAAAATATCAGAGATAGAGGACAATGCTTTCAAACATCTACCAAACTTAAAATATCTGTAAGTAACATTTAATATTATTTTTGAATATGTGCAACTCAATAAAGACAAAAGGCCGTTGTGTTCGTCAACGTATGATAGTTGGAATTTACAAATACATATGCAATCAGTGCCTATCATCACTGCTGTTGTGAGTTCGAATCTCGATCAGGACGAGCGGGCCCGGGTGGCTCAATGAGTTAGGACGCTGGATCTAACAACTCTTACAAATACAAGCCTATCACCAATACGGCGTGGTTTCGCACCCGGTTTTATAAATTACAAAAAGGGTGCACTCGACTCACAACCGCAAGTGATATAGCTTACCTGCTGCTTGCCCATGGTCGATGGTTCTCTCTGGATACTGTGGCTTCCTCTACCACTAAAACTGGTCGCCATGATATAGCTGAAATATTGTTGAAAGTGGCGTTAAACACCAACAATCAATCAATCGAACAGGACGAGGTGTACAACATTATGTGATAAAGTTTGTTAGTGACTTGCGACAGGTGGGTGGTTTTCTCCGGGTTCTCCGGTTTCCTCCATCAATAAAACTGACCGCCACGATATAACTGAAATATTGTTGAAAGTGGCGTTAAACAACATCTAACAAACTCTACAATCTCAACACTATATCACCTCTATTTACAAAAGTCACAGGAGACATAATTTTAAAATTTTTAAAAGAAATGAAATTAAATTGTATACAAAATATACGTTCTAAATATATGGTTTTATCATTTTAATGTTTCTTTTATTTGTACATATAACTCGTTTGTTTTGTAGACAAGTATGTTTTATTTCTAAGGGTATGCATTGTTTTATACAGAAAAGAAAGCTACATATTTAATAAAGACATTTGTTTACTATTTATAGGTATTTATCCAGCAATGTCATATCAGTGATAGAGGACAACACTTTCAGCAATATACCAAGCTTACTACATCTGTGAGTATAATTTTACATTAATTGTACAAACACATTGTGAAAACACATGTAATATTTATACCACAGTTTCCGAGTTAAGCTATCGAACGATAAAGGGAAAGCGGTGGTATAAAAGATTTGTATCATGAAGAATGCAATATCACATCTAGGTCGTTGATTATTGCACGAGAGTATCGTATAATGGTAAAGTATGGACTCCATACCAAAGAGTGGCTGGTATATTACTATAAAGGTGTTGGAAAATTTAAAACTCTAAAATTGAAGTCGTCTCCTTCGTTTTTAGTAGGTTCGTGTTACTCGATCTCTAGCTTTATGTGTATGTTTTGTAGATCGTTATTTGTCGTTTTGTCATTTTTCTTTTGGTCATTGTGTTTTCTGTTCTTCGATTTACGGCTTTTTATTGCTCCTTTTGGTGTCTTCAAACTCTTCTTATAACGTCTGGTAGAAATTTGACAATTGTTGTCAAATATGAGGTAAATTTCCAGAAATAAGACAGCGGAAGCTCTCTCTGTACTTTATTTTATCTCAAATACTTTGGTGTTTATCAATGGAATCCAGTTTGTAAAGTTTGGAGTATTAATGGACAGAATTTCATACCTTAATGTGAGATTAAACGCTTAATCTTCTGTGATTATTACATCATTGATAAGTAATTGTATAAACCCTGCCTCATATGAGTAAATGGAAACATCTGCAATGAGAGGGGCACTGCTTGCTCCCATGTGGATACTGATGATGTGTTGAAAAATGTCCTTTCCGAACTCAACAAATATTCATTACACAAGGAACTCTAACGTTTTGATGACTTTTCGTGTAGCACCTATTGCCTTTTTTGTCGTGCTTGACAAAATAAAACGATTGTGTATATTAGGGTCATCATTTCTCACAATTAAAGAAACACAGATAGAATTAAAAATGTCATGTATGAAGTCTGCCTCATACGAATAAAAGAAACAAGTCGGCGGAAAGAGGAGCTTAGTTTGTACCCATATACAAAAGTATATGCTGACTGTCTGTTGAAAAACACGTCCACCATAGATAGCAAATATACAGTCAATCAAAAACTCGAGCATGTTGATGATATCCGTTTCAGAGAACTTTTTAGTAGAATCAGAGGTTTTTCTTTGTTTTTACAAAATAAGATCTGTCCTTTCCTAGCACAGGTATTTGTATCTACGTTGGCCATTCTTTTTTATGTTGGACCAACTTCCTTAATCTGTTCTTCCGGTTAGAGTGAGGAATAGTTGTGTAGAGGGTAGAGAAGTCAAATGTTTTAATGATATTATTGTATGTACTCTTAACAGATCTTAAGGGTTCTTCAGAATCCACATCTGATTCACACCACCCTTCGAGTAGCTAGTGTCACAGTAACTCTGAAGTCCGGTTTTTACCGCCGATATAATATATGTTTATAATGTGGAAAGAGGTTGCGTGGACCCAGAAATTTAGCGCTGTTTAAAAGGACACTTGTGTAATTTAGGAATCCAGTAAAGTGATGGTAGATCCAGTGCTTCATCTTTGGTTGAAATTCCAAAGAAACATAAAAAAGACCTATGATTGTCCAGAATTTCCTCTTTCGCAAGTGTATTCGGGGGATATGTAGGGTTGCCAAGTGAATTGTCAATACCTAATTCCTTTATCAAGCAGTCTCTGGAATGTGATTTACACACAAAAACAATAGTGTTAGGGGTCTTGTCGGCGGAGACAATGACCTATATGTCATGAAGGAGAGACAGGGTTTAGCAACATTTGGGTTTTTCAAGATTGATGTAGAGCGAGTGCTTATAGACCCACTGAACTTTTTAATTTTAATCTGTTTAAGCGACCTCACACTCTTCACCCATTCGGAAATGGTATCTAAGTCCTCCTTTTCACGTTTTGCCCATTGTCTTGTATAATCCTCGGCGGAATCCATAAGTATTTTAAAGTTATGTTTCCAGTTTATAGATTTAGGCTCACGATATTTAGGCCTTCTGGTGAACACCAATTATAATGTGGCCAGTCGGATTATACATGAATGGGGAACTTGCACAGGTGCAGTCAGGAGGCTTAGATTTGAAATCGTCAATATTGGGATCATGCAACATGTGTTTGTTATTAAATATTTTTGGTGCTTTTGGTATGATATTAGCATACGATATTATAGGTACGGGCTGATCCTAAAATATGGTGGACTTTTAGATTTGACGGTTTTGTGATGAAGGTTATTGCCTAAGTTAATGCCGTCAAGACCTTTGTTGGCAAATGACAGTTTCAGAAAGGAATCTTTGTCTATTTCATCTTTCTTAATACCACCAGGTTTGAAAAGTCTGTGACACGCATTATGCAGGACGATTGCTGTAAGTTTGTATTCATTTCAATTCGGATTTGTAACATGGTTTTCCAAACATGAGTTGTACAAGGCTTTTAGTTTTGAAAGGGGAAATGAAAATAGTTTTGAGCGAATGTGATGCATATCCAACGTTTTCTGTATAAATGGTACAAGGTAAATTAGTGAAATATCACGAGGTATAGGGGATATATAATGACGATGACCATGGCTTCGCTTACACCGAGGAACGGAGTTGACAATATCCATCACATTCATCGATCTACTGGTAGGGCTAGATAGAATGTCTATACCTTCAATTGTGTCGTTCCAACCATAAGGTGTTGCAGTCCCTAATTATCATATCCAGTAATCTTCCTTTAGTCTACGGAGAGGTGTTGCTAGGTTAGGATTGTTAGTTCTATGGTCTATTTTTCGATGATACCAACTCTTATTGAAAGAACCAAAACGTCAGGTTGATTAAAATGCTGGTAAACAATATCATTAATAAAAGTTGAAGAAACCGAAGGGGTAGTCAGAATCCGTATAACGAAGAACAGACAACACAATAACCAAAGGAAAAAGCACAAAATGACAAACAACGATCTACAAAACAAACATATAAAACTAAACATCGATTAATACCAACCCCACTTAAAACCGGGAGTGAACTCATGTGCTCCAGAAGGGTAAGCAGTTGCTGCTCCACTAGTGACTCCCGTCCTGTTAATCTAGTTACTAACCCGGTTATACGTCATGAATGAGGAAAGCACCAGGACGTGTTTACGACAAGTGGAACATATCCGTGGTCATTTGTGACACAGATATTCCATAGCGGTCAACTAAGTCAAGGTGGCGACCGTAGTACTTTCGAAGTGATGACTTCAACTTAACTAAGAGGAACCCTTGGTTCAGTAGCTTACTTGTTAGCAGAAAACCTCTATCAATGAAATCCTGATAGGAACCACATGCTCTGGAATATCGTATCAACTGAAAGATATATACTCCATATGTAGGTTCTGCTGGAATCTTGCAATATATAAATGGAAAGTTCACAATGGAAAAATTGAAATCATCTTTTTTGTCGTAAAGTTTCGTTCTTAACCGCCCCTCACTGTTAATTTCGAGGTGTATGTCAAGGTATGAAGCAGACCTATCTGTATCTGTAAGCTCAATGGGATAGATGCGATCAACGAAATCACCAAACCTAGAATTATTTAGTGAAAGGACTTCATCTGTATAGCGGAACGTGAAATTAAAGGATCTGGCTAGCTTCTTTTCGTTTTTCTTGAGAAGCCCCTGTGTGAAGTCTACCTCATTTGAATAAAGGTGACCGCATGTCCGTTTTGGTAGAATACCTTTCGTTTCACCGACATATACCAATCCGCAAATGTTACACTCTAAATAGTCGACCACATTAGCTGATTTACAATTCAGATCACCGTAACTCCTTGTAAATAACATTTATTAGTTTAATTGCTGGTGAAGTGAGCATCTGTAATCAAAATATTGCAGTTCTTGCAGTTTTTGGTTCTACATTTAGAAATGAGATAATGTTGTTCGGTATCATTGAAATCCAAAATATCATGTAGATGTCTGAACAGAACAAGGACGCATACGTATATTTGAAATTTTTGTCATTAGTGTGATGGTCTGAAGTTCGAATAACCGAGTTGTTTGTCGTGTCCTAGGAAGAAGGGACACCTACCAATCCCGACGACACAGTGTCCACGGTGCCGTCTTGTTCGGACCTTTTTATACTGGGCGACGTCCGATTCAGTATCCAGCTGATCTTCGTAAATTCATGCATTTAATTGCTACTGGGTGGATGATGTCCGCGAGGACAAAATGTCCACCAGCAGTGACATCGACCCAGTGGTAGTTAGAATATATCCGAGAACATCCAACGCATAGGATAACCCAATATATAAATGTTCTAATTCATATACTGCCGTGAGTCCTATTAGAATGAATCACATGTTAAAATGCTGGTAGGATAGATCAGGCCAGCAAATTCATAGCAAATTGTACGAAATACAAGACTCCTTGTTCCTACTGTCAAAATCGCAAGGATCGTGTGGTTATGATTAGATTTCGTACTGGTCATGGTAGATTTACTCATAGTTATCTGCTAGATAATGATGAATGACCGGAATGTATTCCGTATAATTCCAAATATTCACTAAAATATATGTTAATCGACTGCGTAGATGTTATTGCAACGTCAACATTTTTTTCTGATTTAGTTTACGAATGTGGCAGACGACACAATTTTGAAAGGTTTAATATAAATTGATTGGTATACTAAATTATAGATAGATAGAAAACACATATTCTAAATATATGTTTTTATCGTTTTAATTGTTCGTTTATGTTTTATTTCTAAGGGTCATATAGCTGAGGAATATATAGAATTTCTTCAAGCCACAATAAGGCTGAAATACTGCCAAAGTTGGCGTTAAACACCATTAAATCATTCCCTTGTCTTCAGTGATAGAGGACAGCGCTTTCAACCATCCACATCTATGTTGTCTGTGGATATCATTTAGTATGATTGTACAAATGTATAACTCTATTTTCTTAATACTTGCTGTAATTGAGGCATTAAATTGTAGTGATATAGTTGTAAGAAGAGTTTGAAAATACCAAACGGGTAATCAGAATCCGTATAGAGAAGAACAGACAACACAATGGCCAAGAGAAAAAGTGCAAAATGACAAACAAAGATCTATAAAACATACACATAAAACTATCGAGTAACACGAACCCCACTAAAAACCGGGGTGACCTCATGTGCCTCGGAAGGGTAAGCAGTTCCTGCACAATAGTGACACCTGTCGTGTTAATATAGCTACAAACCCAGTGATGAATCATGAATGACAAAAGAACCGGGAAGTGTTTACGACAAGTGGAACATATCCGTGGTCATTTGTGACATAGATATTGGTGTCGTGGTGGCGACCGTAAAACTTTCGAAGTGATGCCTTCAACTTAACCAAGAGGAATCCTTGGTTCAGTAGATCCTTGTTAGCAGGAACACTCTATCAATGCAATCCTGATAGGAACCACAAGCTTTGGAATATCAACTGAGAGATCTATATTTCATATGCAGGGTCTTCTGGAATGTTGCTACATATAAATGGAAAGTTCACAATGGGAAAATTGAAATCATCACTTTTGTCATAAAGTTTCGTTCTAAACCGCCCCCACTGTCAATTTCGAAGTGCAGGTCAAGGTATGAAGCATACCTATCTGCATCTGTAGTATCCTTTATTTCAAGCTCAATATTATAGATGCGATCAACGACATCACCACACCTATAATTATTTAGTGAAAGGACATCATCTGTATAGTGGAATGTGAAATTAAATTCGTTTTTCTTGAGAAGCTTCTATATGAAGTTTGCCTCATACGAAAATAGGAAGAAGTCGGCGAGAAGAGGAGCACAATTTGTACCCATAGGTATACCGACTGTCTGTTGAAAAACACGTCCACCAAAGATAACAAATTTGTTGTCAATCAACAATTCGAGCATGTTGGTAGAATCAGAGTAGGTTTTTTTTTTTTTACAAAATAAGATCTGCATAAATATAGTTGAGAATAAACCTTACTAATGAACGTGCGAGGTAGTTCTGTGGATCGAGTTCGCTGAATCCTCACCAATACCCAGTTTATTATAAGCATTGTTTTTGACACACTAGAAGCCAATAATTTAATTTGGTATAAAAGAAATATATTTGTTGACTATTTATAGGAGCTTAAGCGGCAATAACATATCAGAGATAGAGAACAATGCTTTCAACAATCTACCAAACTTATATGTTTAATATTATTTTTACAAATGTACAACTCAATCAAATCAAAGTCAACGTATGATAGTTGGATTTACAACTACCTATGCGATCAGTGCCTATCACCACTGCTGTTGTGAGTTCGAATCTCGATCAGGGCGAGGTGTATAACATTATGTGATAAAGTTTGTCAGTAACTTGCGACAGGTGAGTGGCTTTCTCCGGGTCTTGCGGTTTCCTCCACCAATAAAACTGATCGCCACGATATAACTGAAATATTGTTACAAGTGGCGTTAAGCACCATCAAACAAACTCTAGAACGTCAACACTATATGAAAATTATTTACAAAGGTCACAGGAGACATATTTTAAAATTTTTAAAAGAAATGAAATTAAATTATATACAAAATATAATTAAATAACATACGTTCTAAATATATGGTTTTATCTTTTTAATGTCTCTTTATTTGTATATATAACCCGTTTATTTTTTTAGACAAGTATGTTTTATTTCGAAGGACCTCTGTAATGGAGAATACAATTCAACTGTGGATTCCTAGAAATAATCAACGAGACCCATGTTGGAGTGTATTCTCTTACATAATACATTTCCATCCGCAAAAGTGTTATCATTTTATATTTTTACCTTTTTAATGTTCAGAAAGCTAAATAAGCTACAATTAGCAAAGATTAAACAACAAAATTTTATCGGCATTCGTGCTTTCGATTCTCGTTTATATTTAGATATTTCAAGGACTTTCAAGTGAAAATAATCGTTCATATTTAGATATTTCAAGGTCTTTTAAGTGTCCCAAATGTTCACATGTGGTCTGTCTGATTTGTAATTACTTGCGGTCGGTTCGTTAGTTGTTTTTGTATTGCTAGAATACATTTTAAAAGTTCACATACTCGTCAGTTTTGCATATAAATTGTGCCAGATCTGAAATACTTGTATCGTGTTTTGTATATATC
>MJUT01054319.1:99535-113320 GCA_002080005.1 Gigantidas platifrons | reverse complement strand
ATTAGATAATGAAAAACGTTTCAAATGGCATTTAGTTTGTAGATTAGTTTCCCAGTTATAAATCAAATATATGTTTTGTTTCTTTGTCATGTCCATTTAGTGAGAAGCAATATTTTCCAGTCCTATTGTTTTTATTTTCCCAACAAAATTATGAACTTGTCAGCATTCATTTTCTGTATCCATCCCCATCGATCCGAGTTCGCAAATCTGTCGCATCCGTACCGTTACCGGAATTGTTTTAGTGACGTTGTTTACAAAAATGCGATGAAGACATGTGCAACTTTTCCATTTTTAAATACGAGCGCAAATGAGAACCAAGTTCATATTTCACTGAAACATTATTAAGTAAAATTAGAAGAAGTACGCAAAGTATAAAGTTGGTACTCAACTGCGCTCAATGTAAACTTCCCGGTCATCTAGTAAAAATGTCGTCAAAATCACGAAGTTTATTGAGATTGAACGATTTTAACGTTATAAAAAGTACGCTTATCCTTATTTTCAATAAGAAATTAATGCATATGATCAAATATGAATAACTGAAGATTATTTATTTAAAACAGACGTATCCCATAGGATGATTCCTTTTCATATTAAATTAGGGGCTAAAAAACGTCCCTTATTGCACCTTGTCCTTTGAAGTATTAATGGATATAATTTCATACCTTAATGTGAGATTAAACGCTTAAGCTTTCGTAATTATTACATCATTGATAAGTAATTGTATAAACTCTGCCTCATATGAGTAAAGGAAAATATCGGCAATGAGAGGAGCACTGCTTGTTCCCATGTGGATACTGATGATGTGTTGAACGATGTCCATTCCGAACTCAACAAATATACATTACATAAGGAACTCTAACGTTGTAATTAAAATTATCCAGAAGGTTTCTATAGCAGTTCAGTATGCATATTTGATTGAAGCTTCTACGAGAATAGACTGACACAATATGTATGTAGCCCCTCTTTGACTGCAGATAAACTTTCAGTCATAGTTATATACAGCTCTTTTGATGAGCAACCAGACGAATCTGTAATATACCTTTATGGCTTGATGGGAAGTTTTGGTATTCAACATAAAGTAGATGAATGACTTGTAATTAGCCTAAAGGTCTTCTTTATCATAACTGGTATTTTAGTCAGCAGGATTGCAGGAGTTTCTTTTTTTCAAATGAAAAGTTTTATAATTAGAGCCCAATCACTCACTGTTAAGGATGTCGAGTCGACCATGATAGCCGTAATTTTCAAATTTAAGTTTAATTGAGAATCAATTTATGATGTTAGATGACAATTATTTTAGACAAATGTGTTTTGTACACCCAATTCTAACACAAACAATATTAATTTAGAGTTCATGTACATATGTGTTAGAGGTATCGACTTTGTCTACGATACTACCATTAGATAAATCAGCTGTTCTGATGATATTGTATATTTAGTCATCCAATCAAACCAGGAAGACTTACTACATACGTATTATAATTTTTTCAATATACTACGTTGAAATACAACTACACACAGTATCAAAGCTTATAATATTGATGCATTTTTTGTTTTTGTTTTTTTGTCTTACAGTAATTTGAATAACAATAAAATCACATCAATTAAAACAGACACGTTCAACAACTTGCCGAACCTTAAATACTTGTAAGTATTCCTCTTGTTTTATTCAATTCTGTAGCTTAAAATACATGTTTAGGCATAATTTATCTTGTTTAAAATCAATTTACGCAAAAAATTCAAATTCACAACAAAATAAAATATTTTATTTAGTTCTAATAACTATGCCATATTTTGCTAAATGCATTGTTTAAAACAGAACAGAAAGCTACATATTAAATATATTATAAACTAAAGGCAATTGTTTACTATTTATAGGTATTTACGCAATAATGCCATATCAGTGATAGAGGACAACACTTTAAACAATTTACCAAACTTACGACATCTGTGAGTATCAGTTTGTATGATTTGCACAAATGCATAACCGCATTATGACAATACATTTTATAGTTAATGTTTTAAAATAACTATGAATATATGCATATTAATACATGGGCATTTCCATATTGGCCTGGTTATCATCCCGAGACACCGATATTGGCCTGAGACGAAGTCGAGGGCCAATATGGGTCGAGGGATGATAACCAGGCCAATATGAAAATGCCCATGTATTAAACTATTTATTATATACTTTCAACATCTGCAGACGTAAACACCGGAAGTTGTTTATTTTGTCTGAAACGCACGAGGGGCACCTAATAACCGGTTATTTTCCCGGGGTGTGAAAATATGGAGTTTACTTCCGGTCATATTGGTCATACAAAAATGCCTTTATTTTAACTAAGTATGTAATAAATATATTTATTGCATATCAGAATAAAAATCGTACATTTAATTGGCTGAACACTCCCCACGTGACCGTCACTATTCCGCGTTATTGACTGGAATGCTGATCGGCCGGAGTTACATACTCATTTTTCCCCCGGAAATATCAGTATATACTAGTTTTTCCCCCGGAAAGATCAGTATATACTCATTTTTTCCCCCGGAAAGATCAGTATATACTCATCTTTCCCCCTTGATTTTTAGGGGGGAAATTTGAGTATATACTGAAGTTTCCCCCTCATACTCAATCTTCCCCCTTTGCACTGATAGACTATACAACCGAATACAATTTTGGTTTAGGGGACAACCATTTGATTTTTNACTCAACTAAATTCTCCCCCTTTACACTGATAGACTATACAACAAAATAAAATTTTGGTTTAGGGTACGATCATTTGATTTTGAGGGGCCCCGGGGAGGGACTTGGAATATTTTCAAAATAAATATTTTGACCTGGAGTATGTTGAAAATAAATATTTTGATCTCGAAGATGGAGAAAAAAAAATTTTAGTCCCTCAGATTTACTCCAATCCAGGATCGAAAATACCATAAAAATGAAAATAAATAATTTGATTTAACCTATGTAAAAATAAATAATTTAATCCTGAAAATACCGAAAATAAATATTTCGATTAAGAAATACTTCCAACCCCCCACCCCCCTCCCTCAAAATAAAATGGCCGTCCCCTTATATAAAAGTTATAAGTTTTGGGTATTTAGAACTCAGCTTCATTGTCTGTTTTTTTCTGTCTATTTGTCTTGCTGTCTATAACTCCTCATTTAGCTGCACAATGGTTTGGTGAAACTTTACGTTCACCCTCCATGACCCATCCCCAAACTTTTTTTAGTTCCAAATGTGTATATTTTGAGATTTTAAATGTTATCAAGCATGCTATTGGGATGGAGCCAAACTGTGAGGCTTTTGAGGGACCCACTGCGTCCATTTGAACAGATTTTCATTTGATAGAATGGGCTCATTAAAAAGGTTCCGACACCAGACGAATTGGTCTATTTTCAGTCAATCAAGGGCCATAACTCAAGAATAAGAAATGTGATCAACCCTAATTCTAACTTAATCTGTCTTTAATGGTCATCAATAAACATTTGTGGTAAGTTTGAAAAAAAACCTGAATCCGTTATCTGATAACCTACATTTGTAAATAGGACTGACGGACGGACTAGTTAAGTAACATTTGCCTCCCTCTGGAGAACATGCATCATTCAGCAAAAATATCATATAGCCTAACGGGAAAAAAGTTAAATAATGCAAAAAAAATTCTGAATTTATTTGTCAGAGTTCGTATATTATATAGAAACATATAGCGCATAAAACGGTCTGGCCCCGGCGCCATAAAACTTGAGAATTTACTTAAGTCTGAGAATATTCTCAAATAAGGAAACACTCAAATTTGATTAGCTGAGAACACAGATTTGAGCAAAAAAGTTTGCACATCAAAGAAAAAGTTGTATGGCATCGGGGCCAGTTGTATTGGTAAAAATGATTTTTAAGAATTTTTTTCGTTGATTTATAGAACTCAAACGGACTATCACTATGTGACATTCGGATTCAATTGATTTTCAAACGAATGAATAATTAACTAAATATAACCAATAGTATCTGTCCAGTATATATATTCGTAGACTTTTTGAAAGAAAAAACTGTGCTTACTAAGGCATGTTTGTAACATGTTTGTCCGTTTGCAACCCATCCTTTTTATTGTGGCAGGCAAATTATGTTATATCATTTTGAATTGTTTAAAGTTATTTCAGTAGATACATGCAAACATTTTAAAGAATAAAATATTTCTTGCAATAAAATAATCTTGGTAGGGGCATTTTACCTGGGTAGGTAGGGAAAGGGCAAATAACCGTACTTTTAATTTAGGTTTTAAACTAGGAATCCCGGGGGGGGGGTAACTTGACCACTCTTTTATACGGATGTGCAGCTGGATATTCAAGTACGCTACCCATTCATATACATCCCGGGTTTGAGGAACCATACCAACCATACCCATTCACATACTAACCTTTTCAAAAATACAACCTATTCATATATCAATTGTATTTCTGAAGTAGTTCAACTGAAATGACTGATCCGGGAATTAAAAAAAACCCACAAAGTTTATACAAAGGAAAAAATTATATTAAAATGGAAATTTACCATCATTTTTGTCATCCATTTTGCAGTCGTATAAACCAATGTTAGTAGTGTTTGATTATATTTTATCTTATGTTCTATTTCGTGAACTCAGACGAACATAAATAATTTATAAAATAAAACTCAACACATGTTTATATGATCAGCTCGCTAGACAGCGTACAGCAAAGCTCTCGGATGTAAAGAAAGGGGAAAATTAGTTGTACAATTAAATTGAATGATCAAATGCTAGTAGGAAACACTTAAATACCAAAATTTTTTGAAACAAGTAATCTGTCCGTAATAGATTCCTTAACATAACCGTCTTTCGCCTTGTCACTCTTCCAACTTCCATGTTTTTTTAATAGACGATCATCTATACCTGCATCTGCTGCGGCTGTGGCGCCGCCCGACCTAAGACTATGCAGTCCAAATTTTTTCTTGTCTAATCCAATACCCTCAAGAGCGGACAATACAATTTCTCTAGACCTTGCATATGAAAGTTGACAAGACTTTCGTAGTTTGTACACATTTTCAGATTTAGGCAAATATAAAGGACTGAATATAAATTCTTGTGATGTGTTTTCAATACTAGCTAAATTGAGGTACCGATTCAACATGTTAACAGGACATGTAAGCAACCCTGTTTTGGCGATAAGTACATCTCTCCCTTCCCTGTAGATATCAGTCTTACTTTTAGCCAAAAATAATTTAATGTAAGTTGGAAAAAATGAGATATCGGATCTCCTCAAATTAGCTAATTCTGAAAATCATAAAAAACCAGAGTAACATAGTAAACACATAGAAGCTATTCTTAAATCTTTCAAATTACAATGTATATTACCATATGTACAAACAATTTTGCTCAAAATATCTGGTGTGATTGGTTCTTTTTTAGTGATCATATGACCTATCTTCCTGTGAGCTCCCTCACGTACAAAGTTAACTAAATCAGATTGACAAGGGTTCTTCAACCCAGCAAGCCTATGTGCCCAACTGATGCCATAAACTATTTGATCTATTTTACTGCCTGATTTTGCAGTTTCAGCCACATATATTATATAAATTGAAACAGTAATGTCTGATGCTGGTAAAGAAGAATGTTTATACAATTTTGACCACTAAAAGACAGTAATGAAGGCATTCTGGTACACCGTGTTCGTGTTTACTGCACGAGAGGCCAGACAATACTCAGGCAATTTTCTTTTCAAGGCAGAAATCTCTCCGTCATCTATAGAATCACCGACAGAATTCCATATTCCAACATTAAAACTGCTGCAAAACGTATAAAACATAAACATCCGATAAAAGTATCGTATATATTATTACTAAAAAATATCTTGACTTCTAGTATCTATTGACCATATCTCTACAACATATGAATATATGCTAGGACCTTGTCATCGTACTCAGACCATGCCAGCTAATTTATCAATATTAATTAGGACCATGTCTCCACGTGATCGCGCCAGCTAGAATACAATCAACATTGTACTAGGGCCATGTCACAGATCAATTTGCGTCTAATAAGACAGCTACAACTGGCGTTATAAAAGGCTCAGTGTCAAAAATTGAATTACAGTTTGTTCCCTTTACATAAATACCCGTCGTATTTTTAAACTCTATTACATCTTTCACATATGAATGGTACGACCAGTGCTTTGAAAAAACCAATGGCCAACAAGCTGCCGAAGTCCATTTTGGTATAATAAGAGTACCCTTAGCTTTACATGCTACTAAATGTTTAACTGTTCTAATTACTGCGTAAATTGGTGGCACCCACCAATTATTTTCTCCAGACCAATTCTGAGAAAAAGCATCTACTGCTTCTGTATTTACATTCCAAAACAAAGAGTTGAATCTTGACAGTTTAGCATTAGTAGAATTGGCAAAGCGATCAATTGTGTATATGCCCCATAATTCATTCATAAAATTAAAAAAGAATTCAGAAACACCCCAATCTTCATAATCTACAATCTTGCTTAAATAATCGGCTTGTGTAATGCCTTCTCTTGGTATCCATTGAATATCAATAGAAATACCATTTATTAAACAAATAGAAAAAAATGACAATGCAATAGCTTGTAAATTTTCTTTCATACTGCCTGCCTCAACAATTTTTACACAATTTTGGTTATCAGTATACCAATTTAAACTTTTTCCTGAGAAAACATGCTGAACAGAACGAAGTGCTAATTCTATGGCTTTTAACTCTCGCCATGTTGAGCTTTCCAAAGTTTCATCAGATGTCCACATTTTGTGGAAATTCTGTCTATCTATTTCAACAGTACATGCAGCCGCTGCTACATTATTAGCGTCAGAATATATGATAATTGAAGACTTGTCATCAGTACATAATCTCTTACAATTAATGGCATTAATATTTGATTGCCAAAAACATAATTCTGATTTAGTTTTCTTTACATCACCAAAAACTAACAGACTATCCCAACTGAACATTTTCACTATGGCCATATTACAGTACCTAGTCATAAGTCTTGATACATTGCCAATAACCGGTGACATGCTTATGATCTTACCTGTAATCTGCGCTAATGTTCTAGCCGTGATACGGGGGAACGTCTCAAAGACACAATATAAAGAAGACAGCATGTCATTTACTCGTCTTTCAGGAATACTGAGAGTACAATTGTGCGAATTCCAAATGATTCCCAACCATTCCATACTTTAACAGGTTTAAAAATAGATTTTTCATAATTCAATAAAAATCCTGCATCTAACAGAGACTGTCTGACAAAATTTGAATCTTTGATACATTTTTCTTCGTCAGTATTCATTCCGAAACCGTCATCAAGATACAAAACAATTTTAACAGAATTTTCTCTCCAATATTTAATTTAATCCAATTGTATAAATTTTATTGACAATAAAATCATTATAAAGTATAAAGTAAATCATCGGCCTTAAACATTTAGTAAAAATATATGGGCCCGTAGAAATACCAAAGACCAAAACTGTAAAACAGTAAAATTGACCTTTCCACATAAATCCTAAATATGTATGTTGCTGAGGACAAGTATCCAGGTGAAAATAACCTGACTTCAGGTCAAACTTAAACATAAACGTATCTCTTTCAAAATATTGCACAGCAATTTTCCAATCCTCAAACTTTACCTTCTCTTTTTTGATCGACAAGTTTAATATACTCAGATCAAGGATAAATCTGTTCTTACCCGATTTCTGGGTGGCTACACTGAGAGGACTCACGACGTATGGTTGAAAAGGAACTTCAATTGCACAACCAGAACAAATAGGCTAAGTAACAGCTTGATCAACAAATTCGGCATTTTTCATTGCAGATCTATTGTTTATCTTAAACATTTTAACTGGGTTTTCTAAAAACGGAATAACCTTTTTTCAATGTTTCCAAAACAAAATTATTAGCCCCGATGTTTTCCCAAAATTTAATATTTTTGGCTAATCTTCCTTTAACACCATGGCAAGATGCCACATCTAAATTTTTCATTTCAAAATAATGTAATTGTTGTTAAAATACTTCTATATCAGAATTTAAATCATTTCCCCCAATCACACCCAGATATGCAATGTAAATACTTATCATTAACCGTCTTGTCGTTGATTTTCTCACTATTTCTGGATGGAACTGGCGCTGTTGATCTGTTGCTGCATCTTGAGTAGTGGGCATTTTCGTCTCCAGTGTCCCATCTGTCTGCAGGCATGACACACGTCTCGCACGGACGGCTCATGCCGTCCGTTGCCAGCACGAAAAGGCGGTCTATCCTGACGTTTATAATTACTAGAGTAATAAGGTTTTGGAGCTGTTTCCATTGCGGTAGGCTTTGCTGAAGCCTTGTACGGATGTGCTCTGTTACGCGACTTATCCTTGATGATCCTGACTGCCCTAGCGTCTGCTTGACGGATTTTCTTCTCATCCTCGGAGTCGAAGGCAATGACATTCGATTCATATTCTCTAACAGTAGTCCAACCGTATTAGTTTATTGCGGCCTTTCACTTTTTCCACTAAATTTGAAATAAGTTGAATTACGTGAGACTCGGAATGCGGAACAAATTTCAGAAGTTTCTTAAGCTCAGAAACGATTTCTTCATTAAATTGATGTTGAATTTTATTACCCTCGTGTTTGAATTTCAGGGACACGCCCCCCTTTAGCTTTTTGGTGAGAGAATCCTGCTCCTGAACTAATTCGGATTTTAAATCACCGAGCTTATTATCGAAATAAACTTTGAATAATTCAAAAGTATCTACCAAATCGCGACTTTCTTTACCTCTTGTATCGTTTGGCAAACTATCTTCTCTGGGTTGAGAAATGTCGGCTCCATCACCGGGACTACCAGGTTCGGACATAATCAAGACGTGTTTGCTGTACTGAATGCGAACCTCGAATGACTTAAATCCCGCAATACATTTACCGCCTAAACTTATTTCTCTTTCTCACTCTAGCACGGGCTAGACATGAACAAACTTTCACCTATACACCTATATCGTATCATATTTAATACCAATGAATAAACCCCTATTAACCATATACAAACAACACACGTGACAATATATAAACAAATACACGTGCTTGACATAAACAAAAGCACGTGTTTAAATCCTACTATAAACATACGACGATAACTTTTATAAAAACATATTTATTCATGCGGACAATACCTTTTTTTTTTCATTTTGCATGGTCGAATTTGAAAGGATTTGAAACAATTTTGTCGATAAATGCATTGTACAGTGTATATATGTTTGATTACATGGAGATTTGTCGGTGGACAAATTGGTTATAAAAGAAAACACGGGCTTGAATTCATGAGAATTTGCTGTTGTTATTGATTTTTGCAATTTTACCATCCAAGGCCATATACATACTTCTTTTTTGTAATATGGCCTTTAATAGTAAAATTGCAAAAACAAAAGCAAAACAAAATAGTAAAATTGTAAAAAATCAATCAAATAACAAAATTATCATGAATTCAAGTCCGTGTGATCTTCCCGGTATTGCTAAAACAGAGGATTTTTTTCTCGAATGGCTAGGTGAACGAAAATGTCCCAGTGCATAATTATAGCTTTATAAAGAGGTTTATATACATGTGTGTGTTTAGATACCATCATATTACACTTTTTCGCAAGTTTTAATAGCTTTTTTTTTGTTAGATTTATAACTCGTCAGACCCTTTACAAATTAAGTAGCTGTCAAATTTAAGAACCATGCAATTTTGAAAGAAAACAAAACACCCTTTCAAAGACTTCCTATTTTTACTTTATTTTTATTTTATAGCTTGGTGTGTGTATAAAACGAAATGGATAACAATTCTTTCAAAGTGACTGGTCAGATACTCGAACTTTAATGTGTAACAAGTTCTATTGTATTTCTTCACAAAGAGGTATTTCCCTTTGTCTAATTTTTACAATGCATTCTATTAAATTGTTATCTCCCATAACCAGGGTTTATTTGTAAAAAGAACCACATGCATATGGTATTGTATTCTAAACAAAACACACAAAAATATGTAAGCTCTCAACCAATGAATCACCTATTGCATAATTCTTTATTGGAGTGGTACTTAATAGGTATACATCCGATTTGATGATAAATATTTGCATATTGATTATTACTAGTTATTGTTCTTTTTCCAGAAACGTTAAATGCATTGTTCTTTATTCAATAAATTGTTCATTTGGGCTCCTTTTGTATTTTAGCTCAGCCGACTAAACAGTCCGGGTGATCTTGTGCCACCCCTTGTCCGGCATCCGTCGTCCGTTAATATTTCAAATTTGGATCTTCTTGAGAACCACTGAGCAGAATTATATATATATATATTATTCAGAAACTATCCCTTTACAACGGGGGCAAACATCAGCGGGGTACCAATGTTTGCGTCTAATTATATAATAATCACAAATAAACAACTACTAGTATATTAAAATTAGCATAAATCATACACGAACATTTTCATCAAAGAACAAAAAACATATTAAAGTCATTGTGATATAGGTCGTAACATATTATCACAGAATCAAATGTGTCATTCTTCATTAAAACAAAATTATATACACTGGATCACATTATTTTAATTGCACTTAATAATAAGTAGAATATGAATGACATATAAAATAAAAGAAACACAATATTAAGCTAGTTACTGATCATCGACACATGAATTAATTAAAATAGTTCCCTCATTCATCATTTTACATGACAGTTTTTTACTGAGCTGGTCAAGCGAGAAACCAAGCTCAGTCTTAAAACTAAAACAACAGTCTCCGATAAAGAACTGCAGCTTTTGAAAGGGCGGTAGCTCTGAAAACGGAAGATCCGGATAAAACGATTTTATTAATGTTTCAATTTCTTCGAATCGTTCTTGTCTGATACCACGTAAGGTTTTGCATTCAAATAAGAAATGATACAAGTCTTCGATTATATCGTCATCGCATATATTACACTTAGAGCTTTCACGGAGATTAATTTTAAAAAAGACGTTCATTCAGGGGCAAGTAATTGGTTCTAGCTAGGAACTTCAGTAGTAAACGACGCTTGGCAGATGTGTTCACTATGAGTTTCTATCCTACACAAATTTTGCTACGTTTTATGCCGATTCGTCAAAAAATGGTCATCAGGAGACATTGGATTGGAAAAAAAAATGTTCAAGAGCTACTGAAGCGATGGTATGGAAACGTGGTTTGTATGTTAATTTTAAGGTCCATGACAGGTCTTGTTACTTTTTATTAGCCCATCGGAAATTAAAAATCGTTGCCAGCAGAGGTTAAAGTTTGCTTTGAAACCATATGTAAAGCAACATTTTCATGGTCTACTTGAAAAACACTGAAAAGAATTTAACCACACTTGGCAGAGGTGTTCACTATTATGTCATACGCCAGTGTTGTTACTTTTGATGCCGATTCGTAATAAATAAAAGAGAATGTGTCTGAGGACACGGAGTTCCCCTCTTTCAGCTAAGTGGGCCTAACTTCCAAGCCCCGTATATGGGATCTGGCTGAAATTGAACTTGACCTGCATATTATGGTTGTAAACATTGTCTTTTGCAGGAGGTGATAATGCTTTTTGTGCCGATCGGAAATTCAAAATGGTCGACAGAGAAGGTCAAAATTGCTTTGAAAACCTATGAATTACATTTTTCTCACATTTCCTCTCTCCCTCCTCCTCACTACCTCTCCATCATCCTCCTCATTACCTCTCTCCCTCCTTCCTTCCCATCACCCTCTTCACTACCTCTCTCCCTATTCTCTACTTCTGTCCCTCATTGCTCTCCTCCTCTTCACTGCCTCTCTCCCTCTGCATTCTCTTCCTCACTACCTCTCTCCCTCTTCTCCACTTTTCTCCTCCTCCTCACTACCTTTCTCCCTTCATCCTCTCCATCCACGTCCTCACTACCTCTCTCCATCCTTCCTCTCCATCCTCGTTACCCTCTCTCTCTCTTCTCCATACTAGCTATCTCCCTCCTTCCTCTCAGTCATCCTCCTCACTACCGCTCTCCTTCCTTCCTGTCAATCCTCTTCCTCACTACTTCTCTCCCTCATTCCTATCCATCCTCCTCACTAACTCTCTCCCCCATTCCTCTCAGTCATTCTTCTCATTACCTCTCTCCTCCTTCCTCTCAATCTTCCTCACCACCTCTCCATCTTTGATTCCTCTCAATCCACCACCTCATTACCTCTCTTCTCTTTCCTGTAATATTATCATCCACCTCATTACCTGTCTTTCTTTCGTCTCCATCCTCCTTATTAACTCTTCCTCACTGCATCTCTCCCTCCTTCTCCATCCTCTTCCTAATTACCTTCTCCGTATACCTTTCTCCTCCGTCCTCATAATTATTCTCCTTATTACCTCCTCCTCACTACTTCTCTCTTCCTTGTTTACCTTTGTCACTTTGTCCTTTCTATCCTCTTCCTTGAAATCTCCTCTTCACTACCTGTTTCACAACTTCCTCATCATTATCCTCCTC
This sequence comes from Gigantidas platifrons, assembly GCA_002080005.1. Classification (NCBI taxonomy): domain Eukaryota; kingdom Metazoa; phylum Mollusca; class Bivalvia; order Mytilida; family Modiolidae; genus Gigantidas; species Gigantidas platifrons. The sequence goes on along the minus strand of MJUT01054319.1, from coordinate 100,839 downwards.
ACTATATCCATCCTTTTCCATATTGACTCCCTCCCTAATTCCTCCCCGTCATTCTCCTTATTTTATACCTCCATCTCTCCTTCCTCTCCATCATCTTTTTACCATTCTCCCTCCGTCCTCTCTATCCTCTTTATATTCCTTCCTTCGTTCCCTCTTCCTCATACCTGTCATTTGTGCCTTCCAGCACTTAGCAAATTTGAGTTTTTCTCCCCTGCACTAAGGAAGATCGCTTTATTACTCTAAAGTATTCCCATCCTTTCCTCCTACCTCCTTCTCCGTTCTCACTCCATGTTCATGCTTGCCTTAGTTATTACTATCATCATTGTTGATACCCTCATTCGTCCACTTTTAACTACTATGTCTTCCACCATATATACATGTATAGAAGTGTACACAAGAAAAACCCTATTAAAATAGGAGAGGGGGAAACTAATATGGGGAAAAATGAGTGTGTTAACACATACTTGGTTTTCCGGTGAGAAAATTCAGTATATACTCATTTTTCCGGTAGGAAATCTCAGTATATACTCATTTTTCCGGGGGGGAAATGATTATAGGGGAAAACTGAGTATGTAACACCGGTCCGAAAACCGTGTATAGACTGGTACTACTGGTCTATACACGGTTTTTGGACCGGTCGTGCATTACGTCCTTTTATATAAATCGCTTCACTGAAACAGAGTTCGAACAGTAGATTAATTTTAAGAATATACAGTTCATTCTTTTATTCTTCAATATATGAACTTTAACTTTATACTATTGTAGGCTTAAAAACGTGTTTTGCTTACTTTGGTACTTTCGTGACTCGAACCACTGCCGTGCTTTTTCAAGTCCATTTTGACTTTCAAAATTTCCATCTTACCTCTCGGCTAAGTTGACTACATTAATACATTCTATAATTAGTATATAGTAAGCTTCGTTAAAAAAATAGACAACAATTAAAATGTAAGATTACTTGTTTTCTTTTCAAATTATTTGTTGTAAGCATGTTATTGTTATTAAATTACAATGTTACTTATAATATAATTGATTTGTTTGTTTGTAAGTTTTAATTTATTTTTAAATTGCAGTTGCAAATAGGTTTCTTGGTAAATTGAAAAAATTCTGTGCAATTATTTTGTGTGTATCATAATCCTGGTCTTCATTGCAATGAACACAATAGTTACTGATATGGAGGGCAATATCAGAATAGACAGACTGCCCTTGGGTCGTGGTACGAACCAGTGGAAGTGATATCATTTCCACTGGCCCTTACCACGACCCTTGGTAGTCTGTATATCCTGATATTGCCCTCCATATCAGTA
>MJUT01054319.1:75752-91415 GCA_002080005.1 Gigantidas platifrons | reverse complement strand
AAGTATATGTCACAGTAAGTCTGACTTATAACACTATATTACAGTCATGGTAAGTATATGTCACAGTAAGTCTGACTTATAGCACAATATTACAGCCATGGAAAGTATATGTCACAGTAAGTCTGACTTATAACACTATATTACAGCCATGGAAAGTATATGTCACACTAAGTCTGACTTATTACACAATTTTACAGCCATGGAGAGTGTATGTCAGGGCAAGTCCTACCTATAATACAATATTACAGCCATGGTAAGTATATGTCACAGTAAATCTGACATATAGCACAATGTTACAGCCATGGTGAGTATATGTCACAGTAAGTCTGACTTTTAACACAATATTACAGCCACGGAGAGTATACCTCACAGTAAGTCTGACTTATAACACTATATTACAGCCATGGAAAGTATATGTCACAGTAAGTCTGACTTATAACACTATATTACAGCCATGGAGAGTATATATCACAGTAAGTCTGACTTATAACACTATATTACAGTCATGGAAAGTATATGTCACAGTAAGTCTGACTTAAAACACTATATTACAGCCATGGAAAGTATATGTCACAGTAAGTCTGACTTATAACACTATATTACAGCCATGGAAAGTATATGTCACAGTAAGTCTGACATATATCACTATATTACAGCCATGGAAAGTATATGTCACAGTAAGTCTGACTTATAACACTATATTACAGCCATGGAGAGTATATGTCACAGTAAGTCTGACTTATAACACAATTTTACAGCCATGGAGAGTATATGTCACGGTAAGTCCTACCTATGACACAATATTATAAGCCATGGTAAATATATGTCACAGTAAATCTGAAATATAGCACAATGTTACAGCCATGGTGAGTATATGTCACAGTAAGTCTGACTTTTAACACAATATTACAGCCATGGAGAGTATATGTCACAGTAAGTCTGACTTTTAACACAGTAAATCTGGCTTATTACAAAATATTATATACACTGAATGTATGAATCAATGTGCATCTTACAACACAAAATGTTGAGGCTTTGACAACGCAGGATGTAGATTCTAATGCTGCTTTATAATATGAAGCTATATTTCAGACGCCTGATGAACAACACTATATCATTTGTTAGTGAAATGGCGTTCGAGAATTTATCACAGCTGAAATCACTGTAAGTTGTATTGTACGTAGTATTGTAGTAATGTAGATCGACACGTAATCTAACCTTTAAACTTAACTTCATGATGACACCGTTAATTTGACCTCATGGACAGAACATTAGGTCTATCATCTCTCTTGGTGATACCAGCATCAGCGTTGCACTGATTTTGAAATAATTCTTTGTGCGATGCCTTGCATATGGCGCTGGACTAGTATATTGAATTCATTTAATTTTTCTCTTCAATATATAAATTTCTTATTGCTTCATATGGGTAATTGCCATCCCTTTTCAACCCGCCATTTTTTAATTGATGTTCCTGTACAAAGGATAGAGATTAAGTGGTCATATGTATGTGTCTTATGGGTATATATTTTACCGCAACACACCAATTTAATTTTGTGCAATGTTTACTACATAATTGTCACACAGCGATCGCTCATTCCTTAGATACTGCTAAAAGATTTAATATAAAATAGTCATAAATAGAGATATTTTTTATTTCTAGTGAGTTTGATATGTATTGCGGTGGTTGTCATAACATCCCATTCTGGAGATGGCTAAGAGAAACCAAGACGTATCCAACATCTATTACTTGTAATGACTTTGATGGAGAACACTTGCGTAACTTACAACCAAACTATGTTACTGGTTGCTTTGGTGAGTATTTGTGTACTTGGTGTTGAAAGTTTTATTGAATTTATCGCATATACATTAAGAATATTGATCGGTTTTTCTATCAAGAAAAGTTAAAGATACCAAAGAAGCCGTAAATCGAAGGACATACAACACAATGGTTACCATGGCCACCACAAAAGGCACAAACAACGATCTACAAAACATTACACAGAAAACAAGACATCGGGCAACACAAACACCGCTAACAACCGAGAGCGTGCTCATGTGCTCCGGAAGGGTAAGCAGGCTCTCCTCCACATGTGGAATCCATTGAATTATCATTGTTACACACACGCGGTGATAAGTCATGAATGAGGTAAGGAAAATGAAAATGATATATCTCCATTCATGAAGCCGCATTTTTCTTTGTAAGTCTCTACCCTTCCATATATTTTCATATAAACATGGATAAATCTATTGGACAGGGTACATAAGTCGTAAATTTGACCTATGATTCATACCACGAATTTTGAAATGCATACAGATTCCAAATCATATCAGAAATATGTGAAATTCGTGATGTCAGATATGTAGGGGGTATCGTAAAAATGACTTCAGGAAGATATTCGTAAACACGTGGTTTTCTATGCAAAAAAATGGAAAATGATTAACAATTGTGTCAATTAACTTTAAACTGACCATTTTTGTTAAAAACATTTATTAAACTACACGATAACACATTCACATTATAAATCACACAAACTTTTATTGCAAAAATTTAATAAACTACGAGATAACACATTCACATACAATTCTATATTTAATTTAATTGATGAATTTGTGTGAAAAGGAATTAATAATATCACAGTATTTTTGCATCTTTATGTCTTACGATAGATTTTATTTCATTTTGCTTTTGCATTCAATATTTTGATTTGACACCTGCCTAATCCGAACGTCCATGCGACCAAATTTGGTGTTCAGAATAGACAGGTGTACGGTTGAGACAAGGTTCATTGTATGTGTAATTGACTGCTTACTATTACTAACTTGTTTATAGTCATCAATTATATATATTTAGTGTGTTGTTCTTTTGTATAGTACCATATATTGTCTAAATATGTTGCATAACCATTTATATATTTGAAATAACATCATATATTAATATTAATAGAATTGTTGAGTATCACTGTTTAAACTTATCTTATGGTGTATATGCTATATTAGTATGCATCCATTTTATAACTGAACATATTGAAGCAATAATTTCAATGTTAAATTAAAAGGACAAAAACAATATATTTATTTACAAGTGCATTCGTTCAAACACTTACTTAATTACTTTCAAATAAGTTTAATTATTTAGGAATTTAAAATTATGTGAATTTGTTTTACATTTAAACTTAATACAATTTTAACAAGTGTTAATTTCAAATAAAAAAAGATTAATTTTGTATTAATGGTGAATATTTTCAACCTACTGTCTAAAATATCTGGATAATCACAGGTTGTTGTTGTAATACAAATATATTTATTGTTAATTTTATTATTTTTCAGACAGATGATCGTGGTGAAAATATACTGTTATGTATTGTGTAGATGTATTAAAGTGACAAATATGAGTGATATATTAAAGTGTGCAATTGTGTCCGAGCACGATGTATTAAAGTGAAAAATATGAGTGATATATTAAAGTGAAATTCATTATAATATGAAAAATATGTATCTTTATTTTATATTTTACCAAAGTTTTCTAGTTAAAAACTGCAGAGTAAGATAATTTATTTTTTGACACCATTCAGGACAATTTTATTTCTGTAAATGTTAAATGCTTGTTCCCTAATGATATTTAACACAATCATGAATACAATACTATTCTTATTAACTCTAGCTGATTGCGTCTGATGTGATCGCTAAAATACAGATATGGAATGCTTCTTAAAATGGACATGTAGGTCATACCGTATGCGATCCAGATTTGTCCGCAGGAGTGACTTGTCATACAGATCCGTGGAATAGTGTGAGTTCCATACATGTTATAATTATATATCTAGTTGTATTCCTGGTCCACCAGTGGAACCCATCGTGTTACCATCCATTATTAGAAACCTGCTGACAAGTCATTAATGAGGAAATGTAATGTGTATATGCATGTTTACTGAAATGCTACGTTACGAAATATTCATATCTCAAATCACATTCGATTTTTACTTTGACCGGACTTGACTGTATATATAAGTAATACGCCAGGTGTCTTATAAGAAGCAACCCCGGTTTTTGGTGGGGTAAGTGTTGCTCATCTTTTTAGCTTTTTGCTTTGTCCTATTATGTGTCTTTACATTCTTAGTTCCGTATTGTGATGTCCGTTACAATTCCTCATAAAAACTATGTTCGGTTCGTCTTTACCTCCAGCTGTGTGTATGAGAGCCAATATCCTATTTATGTTATTTGCGTTTGTTTGCGGATAGTGGTGTCCAACATTTTCCTATATCGTAGGTCTTTACCTTCTGAGTTCCGTGTCGTGATGTCCGCTACGATTTCCGACAAAAAGATGTTCGGTTCGTCTTTACCTCTAGTTGTTTGTATGAGGGCGCATGTCTTATTGGTGTCATTTATGTTTGCTTGAGTTCATCCCTGTTTTGTTGGTGGGGTCTGTATTGCTCATGTTTTAGCTTTGTGTTGTCCTATTGTTTGTCTTTACGTTCTTAGTTCCGTGTCATGATGTCGGTTACAATATCTGCATAAAAACGATGTTCGACTCGTCTTTGCCTCTAGTTGAATGTAGGAGAGATGTGCCTTATTTGCGTTATTTGTGTTTGCTTGCGTATAGTGGTGTCCAGCACATATTGTGGTTGTTTTGTTTTGTTTGTCTTCATCTTGTGGCTTGAGTGCCCAATGTTGTCAGTTTCTCTGGATTTGCCATTCTTTATTTCCCCTTCGGTTTTCATTAGCGTTTATTTATATTCCCGATCTAATAAATGTTTTAATTAAATTATTTAGTTATTTATTCAGAATAACATATAGCCAGGGATGCTTATTTAAGACAACCATTCATTTGACATACCACCAAATACACATTATCATAGAGTGTGTCTATGGGAAATACAAACGGAACTTTTACTCTAGTATAAAATGTAGTAGTAGACATGTTGTCAGTATTTTGTTGTATTACAGGTGGACACAACATTATATTGATACATGACAACGTTACTGATCTTCTGTATTGACCAATCAGTCAATATCAGGTAAAATGTACATTATTTGTCAGCCACACGATATTAACATATTTCATTTTCACGATGCCCCCTATCAATGTCTACACACACGACATCATTTTTTACAGAATACTCATAAGATGAAAAACAAAAGATAGATATGTTCCAACATATAATGGAAAATCGTTGAAGCAAATACAACATATACGCTACCGCTCACTTTTCTAGCTTGGTACGGGCACTTCAATAAAACATGTCTGTGTTAAACTAGTTTACTGACCAAAACCTTACCTTTTACTGAAATAATTTAGATTGCAACCTAAGACGATAATTACTGTATAATGATGATTCGCATACATATTAGTGCACACAACGCCCTTCCGGAATACTTTTCGTCAGATACGTTCAACGTCGACAGACTGGAAATCCAAAGGACCGGAATAGGATAGCTACAATCAAACATCAACAATAAAGACACAGAATTATAAGAACACGAACAATACAACAAAGGAAATAAAGTTCGGACAAATCGACTCAAAAATATCAATCAATGAGATCAGTGGCTCCAGCAAGAATATACTATTCAGCTGTTTGTCCAGTATTAATTGTAATATGCAAATATTACATTCATCTGTATAAAAATGTTTGCGATTAAAACATACCACGTGCCAACACAACAAATTGTAATATTCATACGTACTTATACAATGGTATCAAGATACAACCCTCTCAATAGTCAATTTAAAGTATAATCTCTCTTGGTGATACCAGCATTAGCGTTGCACTGATTTTGAAATAATTCTTTTTGTGATGCCTTGCAGATGATGCTGGACTAGTATATTAAATTCATTAAATTTTTCTCTTCAATATATAAATTTCTTATTGCTTCATATGGGTAATTGCCATCACTTTTAAACCCGACATTTTTTTTATTGATGTTCCTGTACAAAGTATAGAGATTAAGTGGTCATATAATATGTGTCTTATGGGTATAGATTTTACCTCAACATAGCAATTTATTTTTGTGCAATGTTTACTACATAACTGCCACACAGCGATCGCTCATTCCGTAGATACTGCTAACAGATTTAATATTAAATAGTCATAAACAGAGATATTTTTATTTCTAGTGAGTTTGATATGTATTGCGGTGGTTGTTATAACATCCCATTCTGGAGATTGCTAAGAGAAACGCAGACGTATCCAACATCTATTACTTGTAATGACTTTGATGGTGAATACTTTTCTAACTTACAACCAAACAATGTTACTGGTTGCTTTGGTGAGTATTTGTGTACTTGGAATTGAAACGGTTATCAACAATCGCATGTCCTTTAAAATATCGACCCGTTTTTACATAGGAATGGGATATCCCTTCTTGTAGCCACATTTATCTTCCCAAATCAACTACCCTTCCATATAGTGTCATATATACATGGATGAATATATAAAGAAGAGTACACAAGTTGGCAATTTTAACTATGATTCATACCACGAATTTTAAAATGCATAAAGGTTCAAAATCATGTCAGAAATATGTTAAAGTCGTCTTCGTGTTGATTCTAAAATTTCATTATATTACACCTTAGTGATATATAGGGAATATTGTGAGCAATCTGATTAAAAGCAGATGTTTTATTACGTTGCATTCCTCTAACATATGACAGAACCCGTGGTCATGAATCCATGGTCAACCAATCAAAACTACGCTGGTCAAATCTTAACAGCGCCTTTCTCCGCGTCTGTTAGATGTTGTGGAGGGACTAAGGGGATATCTTATCATAAGACCTGATTTTAATCAGACCGCATTTTGACGGAACAGATGTCTTTTTTGAATACATGGCATCATTTTCTAATTTTTTGTTCAATGTCTCTTTTCCTTTGCATTTTCATATATTCACATTCATTCTTCCTTTTATTTGAATATTTATTGAACGAAAATGTTGAAGAAACCAAAAGGGTAATCAGAATCCGTAAATTAAAGAAGAGCAAACAGTGATCTACGCAGATAAGTAAAATTGAGCAACACGAACCCGACTAGAAACCGGGGTGAACTCAAGTACTCTGGAAGGGTAAGAAGTTCCTGCTCCACTAGTGGCACCCGTCGTGTTATTCTTATAACAAGAGTTTATGTCAATTTTACGAAAGGAAGTTTAACCAGGAATAGTAAGTAAGAAGAGTTTGGAGATACCAACGGGGTAATAAGAATCCGGAAATCGAAGAAAGACAGGTCACACAATGGCCAAAATAAAAATGACAAAAAAGACAAACAACGATCTGCAAAACACAACACAGAAAACAAAACATCGAGCAAACCGAACCCTACTAGAACCCGGGGGTGAATCCATGTGCTCCGGAAGGGTAAGCAGTTCATGTTCCACTAGTGATAGCCGTCGTGTTACTATAGTTAAAAAGCCGGCCAATATCAACAAAGGGAACAATCACCTCAAATCATTGAACACAAAATGACCACGACATATTACTTTGGAAATTTAGTTCTTTGTTTGGAGCATGCTCATAAATATGGCGTTGTTAAACCGGTCAAAGATAACAATACCCTCTCCTCTTGGTAATTTAATCTCAAACGTCAAAGCAGATATAAATAAACGAAAGATCTAATAGAAATGACGACCATTCCGTCATTACACAGAACGGGCGTAAAGTACGGAGCAAGAACGTATATATACATATCAATTGTAGTGCTTTTGGAACATTAAATATTGGGTATCATATTTTGTTATTCCAGAGGAGGCGTCCATGAACAATGGTCTATGTAAAAATGACAGAAACGGCTCAGTGTGGTGGTCATGCAACGGTGACTGGAAGTGTCTAGTATACATGTTCTGTATGATTTCACTACAATATATAATATTAGTTACACAGTGTGTTAGTGACCTAATACGATATATATGGGGTCAGTAAATTCCATATGGGGCGAGAGTAACGAATATATCTTACTGATTATCTTTGAATGAGGGATTTAGATGAAACTGCATCAAAACTAATAAATATGTAATATTTGCGTTGTGTGTAAGTGATTCATATGTGTCGCTATAACAATATTTGGTGACTTGTGGAATGTTACATTGGTCAAGTCATTGAACCAACATTTTGGGACAAACTTACTCGGGTCAATTATTTTTTTATTCTAATATTTAAAAATAAAATAATACGTTGGTTTATAATTTCAACGTCTGTTGTGAGGGAGAAACGCACCGGCGTCTCGTTGTTCAATGTCATCTTTGCTTTGAAAGAAAAAAGAAGAGATAACTCTACTACTAACCGTGTATTAAAAATCTACTGACCGTGTATTGAATATACATGTACACGGTTTCAACGTGATCACTTTAAACCAATGATATTCCTAGAAGTTTGTAAGAAGTAAGATATTGTATAATATGTATCTATAGTATATGTGTTGTTTATGACGTCATTGCTATATCTAATATGTGTCTATAATATACGTGTTCTGTATAACGTCATTTCAATGTCTAATATGTGTCTATAATATACGTGTTCTGTATAACGCCATTACAATATCTAACATGTTTCTATAATATACGTGTTCTGTATAACGCCACTACAATATCTAATATGCGTCTATAATATACATGTTCTGTATAACGCCATTACAATATCTAACATGTTTCTATAATATACATGTTCTGTATAACGTCATTTCAATGTCTAATATGTGTCTATAATATACATGTTCTGTATAACGCCATTACAATATCTAACATGTGTCTATAATATACGTGTTCTGTATAACGTCATTTCAATGTCTAATATGTGTCTATAGTATACGTGTTCTGTATAACGCCATTACAATATCTAACATGTTTCTATAATATACGTGTTCTGTATAACGCCACTACAATATCTAATATGCGTCTATAGTATACAGGTTCTGTAAAACGCCATTACAATGTATAATATGTGTCTATAATATACGTGTTCTGTATAACGCCATTACAATATCTAACATGTTTCTATAATATACGTGTTCTGTATAACGCCACTACAATATCTAATATGTGTCTATAATATACAGGTTCTGTATAACGCCACTACAATATCTAATATGCGTCTATAGTATACAGGTTCTGTAAAACGCCATTACAATGTATAATATGTATCTATAATATATGTGTTCTGTATAGCATCAATACAATATCTAATATGTGTCTATAGGATATAGGTTCTGTAAAATGCCATTACAATGTCTAATATGTGTCTATAGTATACAAGTTCTGTAAAACGCCATTACAATGTCTAATATGTATCTATAATATACGAGTTCTGTATAACGCCATTACAATATCTAATATGTGTCTATAGTATACAGGTTCTGTATAACGTCATTTCAATGTATAATATGTGTCTATAATATACATGTTCTGTATAACGTCATTACAGTGTCTAATATGTGTCTATAATATATGTGTTCTGTATAACGCCATTACAATGTCTAATATTAATAGGTTTTGTCATATATTTAGTGGTAAATACAGTAGTTTTGAATATTTGATAAAGTGCCAGATGCCTACCCTTTATCGTACCCCAAAAAAATTTCAAATAATTTTTTTTTTTCAAGATTTAAAAAATTTCCAAATTTAAAATTGTTTTTAAAATTTCAATATTTTCATAAAATTTCAAAATTCAAAAAAAAAATGTAAAAATTCAAAAACAATTTCAATTTTCAATTTTTTTTTCTCAAAATTTTCATGAAATACATGTAAATTTAGGTATGTTAGATAGAGGGGAAAGAATATGCCTTCATTGTACATTAAATGAGGTTGAAGACGAAAGTCATATGTTATTCAAATGCCCAATATATGAAACTGAACGGGCTACATTACTGAAATATATTCAAGATAACTGTAAATATTTTGAACGTCTGAGTCCGAACAATAAGTTGATTTGGCTTCTTAGTAATGAAGACACTCTGTTATCAAATAAACTTGCTGTCTTCCTAAACAAAAGTTTTGAAATACGGAAGAACCATACATTACAAATTTAACCTTTCTTAAAGATAAAATAGTATTTCGTGATATGAACACCATGTTATATCTGCATCATATTATATTTGTATAATCTATTTTTATATATATCATATTATTATATAGACAGGTGTGAATTATGGGGATTTATCCGTGAAATAAATTCCGGTATTTCATATGTGAAATATCAGTTTTTTCCCGCCGGAACTACTTTTGCAAAACTATAAGTGTGATGTTTACGTCCCTTGTTGTGCAACGGTGAATACACATACGATTGTAAGCTGAAAAAATTCCGCGAAATGTTATTGATGACTTTGACACATAACCAAGATGACGTCATTGACGTCATATGAAGACAACAGTTTGAAACGTAAAGATTAGACGCTATTTGGCTTCGTATACGCTTCAATTGTGATTTAATTTAACTAAAATAAGCTTCCAAGGTAAGCATTTTAATTATTTTTGTACATTGTTGTAAATATGAAAATTAGGATTTCACATTTTCAAGATGGCAGATCCTTCCAACTGAACCCTGTAGTATCATTGCTCGTAGATTCACACGCGTGCAATCAAATATATAAGAAATTTTGAGTCTATATAATAAACAGTATAACTAAATCATACATTTTGAATATCAAAATAAGACCACTCGTGACCGAATACGCATTAACGATTAAACTCGTGGATGGAACAAGTTCCGCCCACTCGTTTAATCCTTATGCGTACTTCGGTCACTCGTGGTCTTATTTTGATATTCAAAATCTACGAGTAGTTATACTATATATATTAGCTCTAAACTGCCATAGTTTGTTCTGCCTATGAATGGTTTCCCCCTGCAGTATCGGTCATCTATGCTTGTTTTTATTCCTTTTATATATATGTCGTATATGTTACTAATCATCAAAATCATAATGAGTGTAAAATGTAAATGTCTGTAATTCTGTGCTCTCACAGGCGTCTTGATTGATTTAATAAACTATGTTATGTTATGTAATGTTATGTATTATCAAAGGCATGGTTGAAATATATGAAATAACAGATAAAAGGACATCAAAGTACACCTTTAGAGGCTTTAAAGGCCCTCTGGATGATATTGGTATCTCGGGATGATACGGCATATGATACGGATTTTGCCATGTATTATTCTCTATATTATACAGTGTTATGTACAATATGGAAAGATATTGTACGAGTCTGTATTGTATTGAAAACCCGCATTGGACGAGACGCCGTATTTATTGTCAGAAAGACTGGAAAGACAAATAATCTAAACTATTTGGGATCTAGTAAGTCAAATGCCTAAACAGGATAGTCACGATCGACTATTGGTAGACAGAGATGCTTGAGGGAGAAAATACCCGTTTTAATATATTACATTATCTAAGAATTCTCATTTTGCAGAAATAAAATATGTTTAAGTTAAACTAACTAAACAATATGTTAACTAATTTTGTAAAGTGTATTGTATTGCTTTAATGTTTGATTAAAATGATTATCATATAACTTTTGTATTTTATGTGAAAATAGTTCGTACTGTTCCTGTACCTACGTATCTACAATAATTATGAGAATAAAACATATGTAAAGTAAAAACAATATTCTCCATTTACATCCAAATTTTAACTGGCAAGATATATCATTATATCCAATTGTCATTGCTGTTGGACGTCATTTGTGATGTAATGGTGAGCGTATCGCCTCTGGTGATGTAGATCTTGGGTTCCATCCTCGGTAGGGTCAAACAATGTACTATGAAATTGGTATTCGTTGCTTCTCCTCTATGCACGCAACAAGAAAGAGGAACAGCAAAAACCGTTCGGCTCGGAATAAGGATGATTTGCCAGCATGGAGCGACATGTCTTCCTTCGGACTGTTGTTTCAGTGAGCTAGCACTAAAACAAACCAACTAAACCTACTGGTCTAGTACAAAACAATATCATCATCTCATCTCAAGTAACTTGTTCTCTCCATTATTTAGCAGGTAACCTATTCGTTTTTCATAGTAGCCACTTTGACGGTCAATTTCTTTGCAGGCTGACCTACAAACAGTTCAATTTTCAAACAATTATCGAGCAGTAATTGAAAATGTCCATGAGGCAGCATTTTCACACCATTTGTGGCTACTTTTTCAGACGTTTATATATATTAAAAAAAATTATTATATAGCACCCATTTTTCACCCCAAAAAAAACAACAACAACAAAAATACAGTACTACAATGGGTTTATATTGCAATTGGTCTAATCTTGCTTTCAAACAATTTTTAATACAATAGAAATACCGCTTGGGCAGTAGGTTTGCTTGAAACAGAGAAACGGTGGTGTTAATGTCGACAATCTCGCCCATTCAATAAGAGGAGTGATAATAGAAATACCGCTTGGGCAGTAGGTTTGATTGAAACAGAGAAACGGTAGTATTAATGTCGACAATCTCGCCCATTCAATAAGAGGAGTGATAATAGAAATACCGCTTGGGCAGTAGGTTTGATTGAAACAGAAAAACGGTAGTGTTAATGTCGACAATCTCGCCCATTCAATAAGAGGAGTGATAATAGAAAAACCTATCAGGGTTGAATTGAGCTTTACGTATGATATGACAGCATACAAATGTATTCGGTCGGTTGTCTTGACTACATAGTTTGAGAATTGTATCATTTACGAGATGGTAATGTACATGACGAGAACCTTATAGATACAAATTATATTCGATAATTTTTGTTGAGACGACAGTGGTCTGTTACAGGGCTCGGATTATGGTGATTAACGTCACTTTCAACAAAATATCAGTCATATTGTGGCTGTCAATTTTATATGTGGAAGGAACCGGAGGACCAGGCGAAAACCACCGACCTGTTACAAGCCAATGACAAATTCTATCACATGTACAGTACAGTCAGAGACATACCATGATAAATCACTGTGATAGACGTATCACTCTTCTCGGTGATATTGATATATCTTTTGTTCTGTTTAACATATCTTCAAAATTTCTTTTGTATTTAGAGTGTTACTTGCAATCACTCAAAATGCAAAAGAAAGTAAGTAAATATATTAAACAGAACAAAAGATATATCTATATCACTAAGACGAGTGATACGTCTATCACAGTGATTTATCATGGTATGTCCCTGACTCTACTGTATCGAGTACACATCACCATGAGTAGGATTCAAACTAACAATTTTAATGGTGCTATGCACTTATTGCATAAGTGGTGGTAAATCTAACTATCATACGATCACAAACACGACTGCAAAAAGTTAAAGTATTATTACCGATGTATTACAAATGTGAATTACTATCAGTTACGATAAATTTATTTTTGACATTCAAAACGTAACAGTTGTTATACTAATTATTTACTTGAAGGGGTCCGGTAAGATAACCTTATTTCGGTTCATTAAACATTCGACATGATACAACCAAATACCAAAACTAGGATACGATCTCTTACTATATTACTATATTTAAGCAATCAGTAATTACACGAAAATGATTAAAAATCCTACCATTAACCGTTATCGTGGTTATTCTCTCTCTCTCTCTCTCTCTCTCTCGGCTGTCGGATCGGAAAGAACTGTTAACGATTCTGTGCAAACAAAAATGATAAATAAACGTCTAAAATGCAAAACAACAGCATCAAAAAAGATGTTAAAATATAACAAAAATAAAGTGTCTACAAAAAGACTATAACTATAATCAAATTGACGGATATTTCGCTTGACCGACAAGCTTCATCAGCGTCTGTAATCTATTCTGAATGATGATTTAAGGATCAGACTGTCAAGAGACCATCAGTTATCGTAAAATCATAATCTTGAACTTTATAAAATCATAATCTTGAAACTTTATAATATTCAAATATATATGTACACTAATTTATGAACAATATGAAAACAATGAGAAAATGGAATGATGAAATTTACCGACTAGCAAAGGACCAGTCACTGGTTAAAAAGTTAAAAAAAAAAATATTTAGACCTTTTTGTCTATGCCCTCCGCATGTAATGTTCGTAACTCACGGATCAAAAAACTCTCTCTTTTCTGTCTTTGATTCTATTTCCAACTTGCATTGAGGTCAATGATGTAAATTTTGGATCTACCAAAGTCACCCAGTAAGTGCCCCGGCGACACAAAGTGTTGACTCACGAGCAAGAACGTCTTTTTCGTAAGGTCACTTCTGTGTCCATTCATTCTTTTGTTGAATGTTTGGACACTTTCTCCTACGTATTGTGGGATTCGTGTTGCTCGATCTATAGTTTTCTGCACAAAGTTGTGTAGATTGTTGTTTGTTCTTTTGTCCCTTTTATTTGACCATTGCAGTGCCTGTCCTCCGAATTAAGGATTCTGATTGTCCTATTAGTATCGTCAAACTTTGCTTGCCTATGTATCTGGGTTGTCCATTCTTTATTGGTTCATTCGGATCTCTCTAACGTTTGTTCCATGCATCTTATTACAGTACAATGAAACTTGTGGAACACCTAATTTCCACAGGGACAATATATATAGTACAATGTAATAGAGGACTGTAGTCCTCATTACTGTAGACCACGTCGGTTGGACCCCCCGCGTAGACAACCTACTGATGCTTTATTTCTCGCGTCGTCGAGATTTAAATGTTGGGGCGCTGACGAATAATAGTCATTTCGTACCATATCCATTTCGTACATTCCATTTCGCACTACAGTGAAAACCATGTCGTACCATATGCAGATCGATACATTATTACCATTTCGTACCAAATGCATATTGATACAGTCGTACCAAAGGCAGATCGACACATTATTAACATTTCGTACCATATACAGATCGATACATTATGACCAGTACGAAAAGGTATGGTACGAAATCATTAGCTTCGGTAGTGACACCATGAAACCCGGATGTGTAAGCCAGCTTAGATACGAAAGTAAATTACTTTCATGAAAAAGATTTAAATAATAGCTACTTTGATTTGTTTTTGTAAAATAAAATTTCAATGTATTTTCATTCCCAACTCAATAAATTTCAAAATGACATCTATTTCATTTGCAACTGAGTCTGTATCCAAACTCCGGACAGTTTTCCTATCCGCAAGGACGTATAATAAGATATACGTCCTTGGTATCCGCTACCAGGGAATTATACTAAAACTTGTTTTATAATTCCCTGCCGCTACCAAGCACAATTCCCGTCCAAGGTTATTTGTATTCCTAAAATTAACATGTTAACATTTTTTTTCATTCATTCCATCGGGGGCGACACCTAGCGGAGGTCCCAGTCACTAAGGTAAACATCGTTTCCGAGGGTGCCGTCTTCTGCGTCCGCGTGATATACTGTTATTATTACTTCTTACCGTTGTTCTACCTTATTAATAAAGGTATTTATAGTATCACTTAATTTCAAATACTAAAGTCCTCTCTATAGGCCATGCCTACTCATATTAGAAAGTTAGAATTAGACATTTTCTGAATGCAAGATATGATATATTGCATTATAGTGTAGGTTCGATTTACTCACCAGGGGCGGATTCAAGGGGGGGGGGGTGCACCCGGCGCCCGCCCCCCTAAAATTGGAAAAAATATGATTTTTTTGCGTAAAATCGTGATTTTTCACACGAAATACCCAAACAATTTCGCGCCTCCCTCCGCTCGGCGGGATTTTTTTTAAGTGCGCCCCCCTAACTTGAAATACTGG
>MJUT01054319.1:35874-46996 GCA_002080005.1 Gigantidas platifrons | reverse complement strand
TATCATATGTCATTACACAACGGCTGGTAAATGCAGATTGTATCATATGTCTTTACCCACCGGCTGGTAAATAGAGATTATATCATATGGCATTACACAACGGCTAGTCAATGCAGATTTCAAACATATATCATTTCAAAGCGGCATTGAATCATATGTCATTACAAAGCGGCTAGTAAATGCAGATTATATCATACGTCCAGCAATATCAACAAAGCGAAAAATCATGTCTGAACATAAAAAGAAACCACCACGAAATATGCAGCTTGATTTCCAGGCCGTGGAGTCGTATTTCCTTTATTTGCTGATTTTTCTTTGAAATACACAACCAAGTAAAACATAAATGGATAGAATAAAAAAAACAAATATTATACAATACGTGAAAACATCTCCAATGCCTCGTCTTTTTGTTGTTATTTTCTTTAAACTTTTTCCTTTTCGTACATCGATGAGAATACATCTTCAATGTTTCATATTTTTATTGTCATTTTCTTTTGAACTTTTTCCTTTTCTTACATCGATGTTTTTCTAGGAAACTTATTGTCCAGGAACAATTACACATATGCGCGTAATGAAGAGCTGTGTGACCAATATCGTCTCTGGCATTTAAATCAGAGCCATATTTCAGTAGAAGTTCGATAAGTTGATATTTTCGTTTGTTGTTCTTTTGTTGAGGAATAATACAGGCTGTCATCAAAGGTGTTACACCAGCAAAGGTAATATTAACATCTACACCCACTTCTATCAATGTCTTTGCTAGTTTGAATTGCATTGTTGAGATGACATCAAATAGTCCCCGTACAGCCATTTTGTCTTCAGCTACACGCCTCTTTATTTTATATTTTAGTATATAATTTATCATGGTGATTAGTTGTACAAGGTAATTACTTAAACTCTGTAGACTCGAGCATTGCTTATATTAAGTTAAATATTAATTTCAAATTTTTTATTGACCAATCAGTTTCTTTCTACATAAAATGTACTTAAACTAGACTTTTGTTTTCCAGTGTTTTAATATTAGTCAACATGATAATAGATTGACGTCACAATGTTAGACTAACCGATTGTTGGTACTACTTGTGGGGGAAATAAACTACATACATGTACGTAAACATAACATGTTAATCACAGTTAGGTGTCAGGATTATTGCTGATCTAAATCATTATCAAAAATAATCTTTTGTTAAAGAGTTAAAAAAAACCAAAGCAATTTTTATGTTTTAACTACTATCAGATAATAATATCCTATCTGTTAAATATATAGTGCTAGGGTTATGGCGTTTAACGCCACTTTTAACAATATTTCATTTTTTTTATACTCGTCGGAGTTTCTTCAAAAGCTTGTAAAAGATAAGAAGATTCATGAAGATAGCGCCTTTAATTTCACATACAGGTATATTGATGACGTTTTATCTATCAATAATTCTAGATTTTCAGAATTTCTTCTATTGACTGATATATCCTCCACAGCTGGAAATTAAAGAGACCACAGATACAGCTTCGTCCGCATCATTTTTGGACTTATACCTCGAATTTGACGACATGCCAGTGGTCAACTCAGTACTAAAATTTATGATAAACAGGACGACTTCAATTTTAAAACAATAAATTTTCCAAATGTGTGCAGCAATATATACCAGCTTCTCCTGCATATTGTGTTTACATCTAGCAATTAATTCGTTATGCAAGGGCCAGTACATGTAGCAATTATTCTGATTTCTTGAAACGTCATCTTTATCTGAGAAACAGGCTACTGGACCAGGGCTATTCGATCTCTTAAAAAGTTTATATTCCGATATCAAGATCTTGTCGAAATATATTCTGTCTCTGCAGCGACGATGGTAAAAGATGGATTTTCATAGAGTGAAAATGTAAAACGATAAGGATTTAGTATATGGTCTCGTAAGGTGTTTTCGATAGTAAGGAGTTTTCGATCGCTATTTTTATTTGCACCTGCAAGTCACGCACGTCTACGCTTCCGGTATATATTTCAGAAAGTGAAAGTACATTGTAAACAGAAGATCCAAAACAATAAATATTTACAAACAATGCCTTCCAAAAAGTAAATACTCTTTTCATCATAACCCTGCATATGTTCAGCCATTTTGTTAAACTTTTTCCTTTTCGTACATCGATGCCAATACATCTTCAACGCTTCATGTGTTTATTGTCATTTCTTTTAAACTTTTTCTTTTTTGACCATCGATATGAATACATCTTCATCGCTTCATATTTTTATTGTCATTTTCTTTTGAACTTTTTCCTTTTCGTACATCGATGTTTTTCTAGGAAACTTATTGTCCAGGAACAATTACACATATGCGCGTAATGAAGAGCTGTGCGACCAATATCGTCTCTGGCATTTAAATCCGAGCGATATTTCAGTAGAAGTTCGATAAGTTGATAGTTTCGTTTGTTGTTCTTTTGTTGAGGAATCATACAGGTTGTCATCAAAGGTGTTACACCAGGAAAGGTAATATTAACATCCATACCCCCTTCTATCAATGTCTTTGCTAGTTTGAATTGCATTGTTGAGATGGCACCAAATAGTCCCCGTACAGCCATTTTGTCTTCAGCTACACGCCTCTTTATTTTATATTTTAGTATATAATTTATCATGGTGATTAGTTGTACAAGGTAATTACTTACACTCTGTAGACTCGAGCATTGCTTATATTAAGTTAAATATTAATTTCAAATTTTTTATTGACCAATCAGCTTCTTTCTACATAAAATGTACTTAATCCAGACTTTTGTTTTCCAGTGTTTTAATATTAGTCAACATGATAATAGATTGACGTCACAATGTTAGACTAACCGATTGTTGGTACTACTTGTGGGGGAAATAAACTACATACATGTACGTAAACATAACGTGTTAATCACAGTTAGGTGTCAGGATTATTGCTGATCTAAATCATTATTAAAAATAATCTTTTGTTAAAGAGTTAAAAAAAAAACAGTCATTTTTATGTTTTAACTACTATCAGATAATAATATCCTATCTGTTAAATATATAGTGCTAGGGTTATGGCGTTTAACGCCACTTTTAACAATATTTCATTTTTTTATACTCGTCGGAGTTTCTTCAAAAGCTTGTAAGATAAGAAGATTCATGAAGATAGCGCCTTTAATTTCACATACATTTATATTGATGACGTTTTATCTATCAATAATTCTAGATTTGCAGATTTCCTCTATTGACTGATATATCCTCCACAGCTGGAAATTAAAGAGACCACAGATACAGCTTCGTCCGCATCATTTTTGGACTTATACCTCGAATTTGACGACATGTCAGTGGTCAACTCAGTACTAAAATTTTAAAACCATACATTTTCCAAATGTGTGCAGCAATATACCAGCTTCTCCTGCATATGGTGTTTACATCTCGCAATTAATTCGCCATGCAAGGGCCAGTAGGAATTATTCTGATTTCTTGAAACGTCATCTTTATCTGAGAAACAGGCTACTGGACCAGGACTATAACAAATTCGCCTTATTCGATTTCTTAAAAAGTTTATATTCCGATATCAAGATCTTGTCGAAATATATTCTGTCTCTGCAGCGACGATGGTAAAAGATGGATGTTCATAGAGTGAAAATGTATAACGATAAGGATTTAGTATATGGTCTCGTAAGGTGTTTTCGATAGTAAGGAGTTTTCGATCGCTATTTTTATTTGCACCTGCAAGTCACGCACGTCTACGCTTCCGGTATATATTTCAGAAAGTGAAAATACATTGTAAACAGAAGATCCAAAACAATAAATATTTACAAACAATGCCTTCCAAAAAGTAAATACTCTTTTCATCATAACCCTGCATATTTTCAGCCATTTGTTATAACTTTTAATCTGTATTAAAAGTATATTGATTATATTTAACTCTGGTAACTTGAATATCCCCAGCTATGTCGTCTACAGAGTAATCTGCGCCATATTGGTCTGTGGGTACAATTCAGATCATGTGACCGTGATAGAAGTTAACAAATTTGAGGCACTAAAGGAGTACCATTCTTATGGATTTATATAAATTTTGTAGTTGTAATTTTGAATGTCTTTTTCACCTTTGAAAGCTGTGGAAACTCGGAGAGGCTCTACCGGGTGTACATTATCATAATTATTAATATTTACTATTTTTTATGAATGAATAATAAATTAGACATGTTTATCAATGATTTGATTTTGATTTTTGATGGTGGAGGAAGCCGGAGTACCCAGAGAGAACCACCGACCATGGGCAAGCAACTGATATACTTTATCACTTGCGGCTGCGAGTTTATTAAAACTATATGCTAACAAAGGTTATTTATAATCAAATTTATACACGATACGTTATCATCTAGAGCCTCAATATCTGTGTGTAATATGTCATCAAAAGTTATCGAATTCTCCTGGCGTCCTTGTGTACTACACAAATCGTATGACACTCAGAAAAATATGGATTGTAAACAAACAAAGTAATGCATCGGGGATTTATAGGTAAATATTAAATGTCGAGTTGACAGTTAATGCACCTGAGATAGACTTTAATGAATATCAAATACACAGGCGGAAAAAATTACAACTTTTTTTTTATTAACCTATCGAAAATAGCTAACACCACCATAGGTGGTTTTAAGCAGGGAGTCAACTACAATGTCAAACATATTTTTTATGAACGTGTGACGTAAAAATGTTTTTGACATTTACTTTTGCAACTAAAATACTTCAAAGGACTCATAGTTATTGATGGAGATGGTTCATGATATAATTATATTCTACCCTCCTAACTGAATTTAGTACTGCGTTGACTTACTATTTTGCCTATTTTGTTCCAGTATTGTTATAAATGCTGTTATAGTGACAACCGGAACCTTTTAACTGTAATGGAAGCGGGAGGTTTGGCACCATAAAATCTGATTCAATCCACCATTTCTTTGGAAATGCCTGTACCAAGTCAGGACCATTGCAGTTTTCCCAGTTTTCCGGTTGTGGACTGATTTTGTTTGTTTGTTGATTTATGAGTTTTGCCTTTTCCTTTGGAAGATTGCTCGGTGTTCGGTAATTTTGTTATTACCCTTATTTAAGAAGCGGGGACAGCTTAACCTTCGCAAGCACCTGAATTCACCCCCGGTTTTTGTGGGGTCCGTGTTGCTCGTCGTTTTTGTATTGTGTCATTACGTTCTGAGTTCCGCGTGTTGATGTCCGTTACGATTTCCAGATAAAAACGATGTTCGGTTCGTCTTTGCCTCTAGTTGTTTAAAGGAGGGCTCATGTCTTATTTACATTGTTTGTGTTTGTTTGCATATAGTGGTGTCCAACACATATTGTGGTGTGTTTTTCTTTCCATTGTGTTCCCTGTGTGGCCAATTTCTCTGGATTGTCCATTTTTGATTGCTCCTTCAGTATTCTCTAACGTTTATTATACATGAACTATTTTTATAGGACCAAACTTCTTCTCTTGATGTAATGGTACGGTCATATCACTATGATTTTAATGACACCTTCAGTTTTCTCTAATGTTTATTTGAACATTTATTTGATGATAAAAGTATTACCTTTAAAAGATGTATGTATTGAATTATTATAAAACACACAATTTCATAAACACTTAAACATATTTAATTACTCTAGAACTACTTTTAGACACATAATAAGATACAAAGTCAGATAATCAGAAGACGTAACTCGAAAAAGCACAGAAAATGCAATGGTTAAAAGAAAAAGGACAAACAATGATCTACAAAATAATACACAGAAAACTAAATATTGAGCAACACGAACCCGACTAAAATCCCAGGATGAACTCGTGTGCTTCGGTAGTGGTTACAGAGAAATCTATAGAGCGAGCAACACGAATTCCACTAAAACAGGAAGTGAACTCATGTGCTCAAGAAGGGTAAGCAGTTCCTGCTCCACAATATGTGTGTAACTTGATGACAAATAAAGTACAGCAGTTTTATTCTAATAACAAACTATTGGATGCATTGTCATCTTTACATGTACACTATACAACTACATACAGTATTGCAGCACAGCTACAAGAAAAGTTTGAACATACCAATGAGGTAATATACGTGGTTAATGGCTCAATTTCACAGCACATTTAACAACAAAGCATTATATTTCACTATATATACAACAGTCAAAGACAGCATTATGTTTAACTGAGACCGGAAGTCGAAAACATCATAACGACATAGCGTGCGTACGATGTGTGTAGGTCATATTAGAGCAAATCCCTGTCCGGATATATCAGCAGTAAGATAAGGGAGAATTCCTCTGAATATTTACCAGATTAAAAAACAATTCCATAATGTCCACAATCACGTGACTTATTGTTTTAAATCGAATGCATCGTTGCATCTCTTTATTTAGAGAGGAATCACATAGGAGTAAAGCTAAGTAGAAATTGACGGTTCTTTATGAAGGGATAAGAATGTATATTCTAAGTTAGAAATTAAAATTCAACACTAAGATTTAGAAAGAAAAAACAAGAAAAGATCCGAGTTGGGAGGCATGTCGTATAAAAAAGGTCTCCACGAATGACCGTTGACATATTTGTTATGTGACATGCTTACCATACCAGAACATTTGATTTTTGCACTCGTTAATCAAACCCTACCTTTTCGGTTTGGGGATGGTGGAGAGGGGGGGTGGGGGGTAGGTGGCGAAAATATGAGATCATAAATGTACTCATCGACACCTTCATTTGATATGCAAAATGCCTACCTTATCAGAACGTAGGGGTTTTAGCACTGGATCACCCCACCCCACACCCTCGGAGGTGTCAAAATACGGATGAGGGTTTCCTCTTATTTAGCATCCCAGCATCCTCTACGCTATCTGACTTAACTCTACTTTCGTCGTCTTTCCGCTCACATGGTGCTTCCGTGTGTAACATCATTGCACCACACGTTCAGCGTGATATTATGAATGGTGATATTGCACCAGAGTTCTCGGATTTCTACTTCTTTTATAAACTAATGATAATAAATATGTTTATTTAAGTGTCACATATTGATTGCCATAAAATATCACATATAAAATACACAACTAAATCAATCAATATCCTGCCACAGTCTGACTTACAAGACACTATAAAATACATATTTACAGCATACAAATCGAAAATTTATATATTTCAGTACAAAAACATGAAATATCCTAAAATAAAAATCTTAAACTTTTAGATCATGCTTGTATAAGCCAAGATAAATCTTTAACTTTAAACTATACTTCCAACAAATTTTAAACTTTAAAACATATTTGCAAAAAAAAATATATGAAAAAAGAATATTTGTTATAATATTTACATTTACACAACGTGGGCCCGGGTGGCTCAATGAGTTAGCTAGTTGTAGGGCCCGGGTGGCTCAATGAGTTAGGTAGTTGTAGGGNTCGGGTGGCTCAATGAGTTATATGAAAATCTCTTTAAAATCAGTTTAGTAAAGTTACTAAAATATGTTCTATAATATATACATGTATTTTTAAATAAAAAAAAAAACAATTAATTAACAAAATACATTTTGTATCTAAAAATCTAAGCATTTATTGACAAGAAATTAATAAATTGTTGTAACGTTACCCACTAGAAAAAGTTGTCAGTTCGATTTAAGAAAAAAAAGTAACAAATGTTTTATTTGCATTCCTGGAAATTCCCAGGGGCCGTCATTGGTCGTGATCGTATGGTAGTTGGATTTACAACTACCTATGCAATCAGTGCCTATCACTACTAACGTTATGAGTTCGAATCCCACTCAGCAGAGGTATATTGGATAAAACATTATGCTATAAAGTTACGACAAGTCTGTGGTATCATTCGTGTACTCCACCAATAAAACTGACCGCCATGGCGATATGGAGAAACATAAACCTACCCATTTTCAACGCCCGGGGGTCGAGTTTTGGGCAGATTAATATTTGTTGTTGTGATTTTCCACTTGTAACAGACAGTACAATGCATTTACACAACGTGGGCCCGGGTGGCTCAATGAGTTAGCTAGTTGTAGGGCCCGGGTGGCTCAATGAGTTAGGTAGTTGTAGGGCCCGGGTGGCTCAATGAGTTAGGTAGTTGTAGGGCCCGGGTGGCTCAATGAGTTAGGTAGTTGTACTACCTAACAACTCATACAAGACTATCATCAAGACGGCGCATTCGACTTGCAGCCGCGAGTGATAAAGTTTATCAGTTGCTTGCCCATGGTCAGTGGTTCTCTCCGGCTTCTTCCACCACACAAAATGGTCGCCATGATATAGTTGAAATATTGCTGAAAGTGACGTTAAGCATTACAAAAATCAATCAGTTACACAACAAAACATTAAATGACTAATATTTTGTTAACGGTGGATATAATTTGATAAAAGGTTAATATATTGTCCTGTACCTCTAAGTCATTTATGAAATCTCAATGTTTTTAAATAGAGTCCACATACTATTTTTGTTTATATACAGAATTCACCTGGCAGATATTCAAGGAAACGTCGATCGACGATATTTATTTTTTTCTGATCATCAGTTGAGCTCTTTTCAAAGAGGCATATCCTCTAAACGAGTACCAATAAAGAGGATATGAATTGGAAATACCAGGTTGGTATTTTGAGTTCAAATTTGAATAGGAGTAGTAATAGCACCACCATCCCCCATCTTCGTTATTAGCACAGTAATTGCCTTTTATACTATTATCTTTGTCCTTTGTTGTAAACTTCTTATTGTTGTGGTAGGTCAATGAATCACCTGTAATTAAATGGAAAAAATTGAAATATCAAACCATAGAAAGACACAAAATGGATATCACTAACACATAAATGCTTGACCACTCACTTGCATGCCTTTGTACAACCACTTCAATAAAAAGTCACGGAGATTAAACTAGTTTTATGAGCCCAAACCTCCCCGGTTATTGAAATGATCGCGAGAACGCTATTATCTTGAAAATGATACCTCTTCGTTACATAGAAGTTGGCATATGTATAATATTAGTTATATTAATGAAAATCGATGGCCCCGACCATTATTTAATTATTAGATAGTACACAAGGTAATTAAAAGACATATTAGTGAAACAATAGTCAACTTTCAACCAAAATATAATCTTTCGTCTACTTTACGCAACTGACGGAATATTGTTTCTGTTGTTTCCTTTATCCCAAGTCCTTTGGAGTATATTAACAGTATTCAATTAGCAAAGTTTATATTATCAATTGACAGAACAGCAATATACCTGAAAGTAGGATTACAGGAGTTAGCTTCTACTTTTTTTTTGGTATAAACTTGGCCTCATAGGAGTATAGAAAAAGATCGCGAGGAAGGGGGCACAGTTTGTTCCCATAGGAATACCGATGATTTTAAGAAAACGACAAATATCCTACAGATAAGGAACACAAATATCCTAATGACTTCATTTTCTGTGTAGCATTTTTTGTTTTTTGTTTCGTGCTTGACAAAATAAGTTAATTCGTGACCCAAATCTATAAACTTGCAATGTTGAATATCATTTTTAAATAAAATGAATTGTGAATAATTTCCTTTAAAGGGGTTCTTAATTTTTGATAAGAAATGTTAGTGTAAAGTGTAAAAAAGTCAAATGTTTGGATAGATGAAATTTTCGAAAAGGTACGAAATTTGAATTATCCAGAAGTCTTCATAATTTTTTCAGTATCTTTATTTGATTGATGTTACTAAGTGAATAGACTTACAGTATGATTGTTTCTTTATATTAGTAGTAATAATTTATTGTTTACTATGAATATCACATAGGTAAAAGAGATACAAGTATATATTTAAATATACAATTACCTGCAGCATATAGATGGTTACCCGTATGTTTTAATCTGTCACTTACACTTTTTATGAGCTTACAGGTTTTTGCTTTGTTTTGGTTTTTTTGTTGTTGTTTTTTTTTTTTTGTATTTTTTTTATTCTTGATAATGTACCTTCTTGGTTCTTGTGAAAATTGTTCAATATATTATTTTCTACAAGAATTGATTTATTCACATTGCATTATAAATTGATATTCGTTAATTATCCATGAATATGGTGATCTTAACAGAGGTGACATCATTAAACTGTTTTAGTACCGTAGGACGCGTTTCTGGAATAGCCTTCACCAGGTACGTTAAAAGCCACATAATTATAAGGTCCCTGAGAGCATGAAAACCACAGAGCCTAAGCAGGTTAGCCAAAATCTATATTCTAGAATAACTCTATTCAACTGTCGAGTATCTAGTAAAATATAACTCATTTGATCTCTTAATCCTGCAACGTCAATTGAGCAATAATAAATAAATGTGTTTGTCTCAATGCCACAAACTATGCCTATCTGATTTTTGTTGTTAGAACCAAGTGTACTATATTTATTTCTGTGTATTTCTAAGCTCCTTAGCTACAACAGGGTAACCAGAAGCCGTAAATCGAACAAGGATAGACAACACAATGATTAAAAGAAAAAAAAGGCAAATGAACACAACACTACAAGAATAAAACTAAAGATCGAGCAATACGAACCCCACTAATGTGGCACCCGTCATGAATGCGGAACTTATTGTAATTAAGTACATTCGGAACATATCAGTGATCATTTGTGTATGTCAATGTAGGAAGTTGACCTTGCTCTATCTGTGGTACCCTTTATGTCGAGCTCAATGAGAAAGATGCAAACAACAAAATCACAAAACTTAGATTGATTTAGTTAAAGACACTATTTATATAGCGGAACGTGAAATCAAATCATCGAGTTAGCTTCTTTTCGATTTTTTTTAGAAGACCGTGTACACGTATGAAGACTGCCTCGTACGAATAAAGGAACAAGTTGGCAAGAAGAGGTGCACAGTTGGTGCCCATAGGAATGCCAACTGTCTGCTGAATAACACGTCCATCATACATAACAAATATGTTGTCAAACATCATGAAACACGATATATATTAATTTTAGTTTTGAATTGGGAATCGTTGTGAAGCGGGTAGAAAAGTTAAATGTTTTTATGGTAATACATGAGTAGAGGCACATTGATTGTATGTACTCTGACATATCTTTAGAATTTTTGAGAATCCTTATCTTATTCATAACCTCCCGTATAAACCACCCCCCTGGTTTCAGAGGAGAAGACTTTTAAACAATTTTCCCATAGGGTCCTATGTTA
>MJUT01054308.1:263423-279019 GCA_002080005.1 Gigantidas platifrons | reverse complement strand
TATTAATAGTGATATCCTTCTCATAAATGACGTCACAACCCAACAAAAGATCATCGCCTATTGGTGCAATATAAATTGGCCATTCAAATTTAAGAGAACCAATCTGAATTTCGATATCAGCAATACCTGATGTAGTCATCTTTTTCCCTGCTTCAGCTACAACTAAATTCCTCTTAGCACTACGACGAACAGGGCGCTGCTCTTTGGGAATACCTAAGAATGCTGTTTCACTCATAACTGTTACCTCAGCACCTGTGTCAACAACAGCTTTAACCTCCTTGCCATTAGTGACCACAGGCACTTTCAACGTCACAGCCCTGACTCTATTAATAATAATATCTGCATCACAAAATATTGACTCACAGTCAACTGAAGGAGAATTAACAGAAGACTTATTCTCTTCTATAAACTGACCAGAAACCTCGGAAGATTTTGGCGAAACAGAACCGACAGGGACAATCAGATTATCAACAGGATTGTACATAATTATTAACTTTTAGGTATTTGTATTCATCTCAATAGATATCCATTATTTAACTTGCTTTCTAAATATCCATTTCAAATCGAATATATGAATAGTTTAAAACATTTCATTACAATGATTTTTATTTATCTAATAAATATTTCTTGCTTTCAGGTATTTCAGAAGAGCTCTACAGGCAGTTGGTCAGACAAGAAGAAGACATATCTTTCTACTGTAGAGAGTGTGGTTTGCCAGCAGATGAGTCTAGTGTCCCTCAACTACCAGGCTTAGAAAGTACACACATCTCAGCAATTGATGAAGACGAGTCATCATTTACCATTCCAGAAGAAGGTTCTACTGTGCACCTAGATGCCGACCAGTCCCTCGACGTTTCACAACGTTCATTTGATATGCCAGATATCATTCAAGAAAAGTAAGTGCAAGCTTAATTCTTTTAGCTTAAGCTTAAATCGTAATAGCCGTCGTCTTTATCGTCCCTCTTGAAAATGACAATTAAGCTGAACATCGTCACGTCACTGTCAGAGACATACAAAAATATATTATATACATCTGCAATTGATGGCATATTCAATTGACAATGATCAATGTACATTTGTACATTATATATAACGACGTAACACAGATAAACAGTTGTTGAACCTTTTACACGTGATTTTTTTGTATGCATATTTTTATGTTCATTTACTTTTCAGTTCGATTCTAGATGACAGTCTTCCTAACCAACTTCCAGAGCCTAGTACTAACACACATATCTACACTGTTGTGGACAACGCATCTCAACGAGGAAAGCGAAAGCTGATAGACATCGACGGGTATATGTACACAGTTAAGGTAACTTTGATCCACTCATTACAAATTAAGGAAAAATACAGTAAATTTGTGTTGAAGCTGTGATAGAAAGTTTTCGTTAGTTACTATGTAGATGCAGTTATTTTCTGATAAAGCGTGTAAATTTGAACGAATTTAAGTAAAAATAACAAAAAGGTACGGGGAAAAGTTTACATGAACCTGAAATATTAATAAATAAATAAGTTTTATTTAGAGTCGGCATGGTTAAAATATTAACGAAGATTACCGCGAAAATTTGCAGCCTGCCAAAAGAAACAACTATACGGCTATTTGTTGTATAGTCTGTTTGACTTCTATAAATCTTCACAAAACAATACTTATAAATCAAGTTTTCAAATCAACAATTTTTTTTCTAGATGTTTATTAATATATGATATATACGAACTCTTACAATTAATTTCAAAATTGTTGGTCCATTATTAAAAAAGTTACCCATTGCATTGGGTCTCTATGTTAATTATATGTTTTTTTTTCAGAAACAGAAAGGTGATTCAACGACATGGTGGTGTTCAGTACGCAACCAGACAACACAGTGTTCAGCAACAGTCATACAGAAAGGTTCCAACTTCCGTGCAGGACATAATCAGCATTGTCACACAGTTGATCCCGGTACAGTAGTAGCAGTCAAGATAACAGCTCAGGTATTTTCAACTAAATGTATTTATACTTGTATTTGTTTAAGTATTATTTAAGAATGAACAACATAATTTTCGTAATTAATATCACATCAGATCATTATACTACTGTGTTACATCGATTCAATTGTTGAAGCAGTACATATGATTTTTTACATAATGGCTACCGAACATTATACAATCTACAATCGATCTACCATATAGAGTTGCAATCCCATAAATTATGTCACAAATAAAAACTACATCATCACAAAGAAAGTTTATTTTTGACAATATAAAATGAGATGTAAATAACAGGTTATATTTAATAATTTCAGGCTAAGACCCAGGCTAGTGCAGACATATTCACATCATCTGGTAAAATTGTGGAAACGGCTATTCGCCAGTACGTAGACCCATCACAACCAGCCGGCAGCAGAGTACACCAAGCCAATTTACTGCGTGTCGTTAACAGAACGAAGCAGAACCTCAGACCAGATGAACCAGAGGATCTCAACTTTGAGGTATTTCAACTCTTCAGAAAAGCTGAAATAATATGAAATAAAACTGATTTTTACCTACATTTAACCCTGTAACACTTTATATAAAGTTCAAAGTTCAAAGTAATTTATTGAAAGAAAGTCCAAAATTGAACATCAATTGACAAGACAAGTCAAAAGAGATGACTAGAAATAAACATAAGTAATAAACTCGAACTCACCGACATGACTGACAGCCAGGGGTATACATTTATCAAATCCCATCTCCGAAATAAACTAACCAAGAACATACATCTAGAGGTTGCCACAAGGTCTCCAATAAAGTGGGAAACCCACACCATGTATTCATATGTTTGCGAATTTATTTAATAAACTTTGCTATTATTTTACAGTTAGCCATGGACTTCATCCCAAGTGGTTTTCTTCAGAAGGACATCCAGGTAGACATCAAGCGCCACATCCTCTTTGCAACAGATGACCAACTTACAGTTCTGAAGAAAGCACAGCGTTGGTTTGTAGATGGTACCTTCAAAATAGTAAAGGAACCCTTCACCCAGCTGCTCACCATTCACGCCTTTATAACAGCAAACAACAGCACCAAGATGGTACCTCTAGCCTTTGTCGTGATGTCAAGACGGCGGAAGATAGATTACGTTCCCGTAAGATTTTTTTTATTATTTTAATATCTGAGACTTGGTAACTATGCAATTATAAATTAACCTTTATGAATGAAACATGATACGCCGGTCCTACTATGTCGACATGTGAATTTTTACTGAAAGCAAAGAAACGGTGCTTTTATTTATTTATATCAAATATATCTTGTGTTATTATGTCAATTGCATTATACAGTCAAAGTTCTTCGAAGTATGGGAACTCTACGAGAACGGTCAACTTTCTGCCAGTCAACTACTTCGTACCTGTGGACAACTCAATGGACCATCATCAGACCGCTAAATACGCTGTTATGACATTTGTTTAATGTGATTAAGTGAACTTCAGCAACAAAAATTATGTATGATGTATTTTAAGTTCTTTGTGATTTGTGCATTGTTGGTATCATTGTTATAGTTCTAATAAATGAATAAAAACAACCATATTATTCTTTTATCTAACAACATAGGGAAGCACCAGTCAAGTATATTATATACAATAAATATTGCCTCATAAAACTATTATACATTGACAAAAAGTACAAACTATCAGTTATGTAGCATTACACTATCTGTACACAAAACATGATAAAGCATAAAAAAAAAGAACCAGACGGTAATGAGATAAAGCCAGAATTTGTACATGATAAAAGTGACACTAAAACTACTTTTTCGGTAAAATATTACAGGTTCGCAATGTTAAATGTGCACGGGTGGTTTGCTACGTCACACACACGGATACTTGAATATCGCCTCGAGGTACAGAAGGTTTATGCAGTTGTACAATTTAAAAAAAGGAAAACTTAAAATTCGGGGCAATGATACCGTTCACACAAAGCCCATTTAAAGCAGAAACGTGGGTATAAATAGATGTTGGCATACAGTTTCATAAATATGCTGTTCATATCAACGGAGATTGTTGTTAGTTTTCTTTTTTTTAAATTGTACAACTGCATAAACCTACCTCGAAGCAATGTTCAAGTATCCGTGCGTGTGACGTAGCAAACAACCCGTTAATGTGTGTAAAGATACATGGCAACAATTAGGGTGGAGTTCGGGTCACACAGAGGGTACGAGCTTGTAAAGGTTCTTGTTGATAAATAACATAAGATTGGCTACGAAAATACATGTAGAGTTTATATTGAGGATAGCGTACGAGTTAGTATTGAATATTTGATGGTAAAAAAAAAGGCACTACTTATGGGTAAAATAGTGAAGGTACGAGTTGGTAAACAGTAAGGTACGAGTTGGTAAATAATAGGGTACGAGTTGGTAAAAAATTGGGTACGAGTTGGTAGGGTACGAGTTGGAAAAGGTACGAGTTGACATGGAACCCTCCTACAAGAGGGGGTTCAAGATACAGAAGAAGAAGAAGATTGAGAAATTTTGTTGTTACTCATGCAAAATATAATCCTGGAAGTATAGAGTAGAAGCTTTCTTCGGTAGTCTAATCTCAACGAGATTAGTTGTGTTGACTGTTGTGACTTGTGTCAAAAATATTGTCATTTGAGGACAGACTCCGTACTTTTTACTGGAATTACCAGCTTTGGAATATCGTCGTGATAGGAATGATATGATCCAAGTATACAGGGCCCTACATCAGTACATGGTATTGACGGCATCGATTGGATGAAACTTTCTACATTGGTAGAGTAGGGCTTTTTACAACGAATCTGCCTCTTGTAACAGTATGCACATAAATGCATTTTGTACATCATTATGATTGCAAACTCGTGGTAGACTTTCGACAGAGTAAAAGTAACACTCATCATCAACATACATGTACAGGAAATTAAAGACATTTAGAGGACTCCATTCCATAGCCAGATAATCTTGGAGGATTATGGTGTTTTACTACCTGTTGAAATAGTATGTTTACAATCTTTTTATTCTTATACATTTTTTATATACATGTAATCACAAGATAAAGTTTTCCTTAAAGTAAAATTTGGTTAGATTTACATAATAAAAATAATTTCTGAAAAATATAGCAAATTTACAGGATTGGATTGACTACTGTATAATGTTTTGTTTAAATACAAATTCCACAATTTAAAAACAAAATATAATTTTGGTGTTTAGTGCCACTTTCAGCAATATTTCAGACTTTCTCTACCGTCTTGAAACCCAAATAAACAAACAGTAGAGTGAGTGATTGTTATTTACAAGAGTTGTAACTCAAACTCAGCAATTTTCAGTTATACCTTGGCGAGAACAAGTTAATTTTCAATGAGATGATGTCCGTTTAGTTGCATTTTTAGCTCACCTGGCCAAAGGCCATGTGAGCTTTTGTCATGGGTAAGCGTCCGTCGTCCATCCGTTAGCTTTTCAACCAAACTTAACATAGATGTTCATTGGATGGTCCTCTACCAGATTTGTGTTTTTGGTGTAGATCGGAAATTCAACATGGCTGCCAGGGCCAATAATGTGTTCTGATTGGTCAAAATTTTTAAAATCTTCTTGTTAGAAACCACTAAGCCAATTGAATTGTGACTTTACAGGAATGATCATTGGGTGATCCTGTACTAAACTCTTGAATCGTTTGCTGATCGGAAATTCAAGATGGCCGCCATGACTCGACTTAGTTTTAACATAGGACCCTATGAAAAAAATGTTTAAAAGTCTTCTCCTCTGAAACCAGCAAGTCAATCTAAAGCAAACATGGCATGAATGGTCCTTAGGTAGTCAACTTTCAAAATTATGTCCTGTGAACCCAACTTCCATCCAAGATGGCCGCCGTCAGCGGACATAGTTTTAACATAGGACCCTATGGGAAAATTGTTTAAAAGTCTTCTCCTATGAAACCAGTCAGTCAATTTAAAGCAAACATGGCATGGATGTATACTTTTAAAATTGTGTCCGGTGACCACAACCTCCATCCAAGATGGCTGCCATGAGCAGACATAGTTTTAACATAGAACCCTATGGGATTTGAATAGTAACTTAGATGTATTCGGCATGCAGACATTCTTAAGAAGACTTAGTTATGTCGGGTGAGCGATACATGCTCATCTGAGCCTCTAGTTATAGTATTAGTTCATTGAAGCAACAGTCTGTGGATAGACATGTTGTCCCACTCGGACACATTATCCTGATTCCGAGCCAACTGGTCTTTGCTCTTTCTTCTTAATGCTGCGTGCTTAGCACAGAAGCAACAAATTAAATACCAATTGTATGGGTTTTGGTTTAATTTACAAACAGTAGAAGATGGAGATCTAGAATCAGCTATTCAGATGACATAAGTTGTTGATGCTATGAATTCTGTGAACTTTGAATAATCTAAATATTTTGTTCTAGACTGGCAAGACATACATGTAGGTATTACTGGCATTATTTATAGGAGCCGTCTTTATACCTAGGACAACCAAATAAGCTTATGGCATTACTTTGATCTCATTTTTACAGTCTAGCGACCATGTAAAAGTGTTTTTTTTTGCATGAAAGGTCAATAATATTTGGTGTAACCACTGTATATTTTCCTTATGTTAATCTGTTAACAAATCAGATGATCCTGTTGTGAAGAAAATTTCATGTGATGTTATAGAAATGTTTTTAAATGAACAAGCTACAATGTAGATGTCAAAGATGGAAAACAAACATGTACATGTACATGTTTCTATGAACAAATAGACTGATTACATTATAGGAATTTATAATGTTAAAAAGAGCGGTCATTTGCATACATGTAATATGATTTGAAAAACAGGATACAACCCTCTGGCACATTGTAAAAAGTCATACGATTGTAAATCCCTGGCGTTCTTGAAATAAGCACGTAAATTTGGCCTGCTGCTCTTCAAACAATGGCAACTTACAATGTACTTAATCATTTTTTTAGGTTTATATTTTTAATATAAGTTATAATGTAATCAGGACAAGCACCCCATATTTGTATTACATATAAGTTTATAGTAAAATATTACTACAACAAATCTTAAGTATCTAAAAAGTAACTTAATATAATAGTACTAGTATTGTACAATAAATGTATAGTACTAGAATTATACAATAAATCTATAGTACTAGAATTGTACAATAAATGTATAGTACTAGAATTGTACAATAAATGATTTGATTTGATTTTTGGTGTTTTAATGCCACATTTAACAATATTTCAGCTATGTCATGGCAACCAGTTTTAGTGGTGGAGGAAGTTGGAGAGGGCAAGCAACTGGTAAACTTTTATCACTTGCGGTTTTAAAAAACATCAGAATTTAAAGTTTTAAAGCATAATTCTAATGCAATTATAATGTAACGCGTATTTTCATTGGCTATCGAGAGCCGTCAAATCTGCAGTTGACAGGCCTGAGGGAATGCTATATTCATACGCCGAATGTACTTGTTTGTAAACAATATGGCTGACCCAGATATTTCCGACTATGAATTTGACGCTGACGACCTATATAGCAGATAACTGTATTGTATCATTGTACGACTGATGCAGCGTTTTCCTCAAACGGGGAATGTTACTGACCGTCCACGTGCAGATAGAC
Source organism: Gigantidas platifrons (assembly GCA_002080005.1). NCBI lineage: Eukaryota > Metazoa > Mollusca > Bivalvia > Mytilida > Modiolidae > Gigantidas > Gigantidas platifrons. The sequence goes on along the minus strand of MJUT01054308.1, from coordinate 271,426 downwards.
CTCGCAAAACGACGCCGAGAGAGGACCGGCTCATATCCAGACGGGCGCGGCAACGGTCGTTCAGTACAGCTGGTGCACTTCGTGGTAATTTAGCGTTTGGAGGCCACATTAGCACACGCACTGTAATCAGACGCCTCCACCATCAGGGAATGCGAGCGCGACGACCCATAAAACGTCCACAGTTGACATTACGTCATCGCCATGCTCGATTTGACTGGTCACATGATCATTTGGGGTGGACTATTCGCACATGAAGACGGGTCCACTGGTCTGATGAAAGTCGTTTTTTGTTACGCCCTACCGACGATCGTGCAAGGGTTTGGCGCCAACGAAAAACTTCATTTCAGGACAACCAGATTTTGGGCACAACTGCTTTTGGGGGTGGGGGTGTAACTGTCTGGGGTTGTTTTTCCTTTGACTGTAAGTTGGACTTGTACATTCTTGATGGTAATCTGACAGGCCAAAAATACCGTGACAATGTGCTCGCTCCACGCGTAGTCCCCCATTTCGACAATCTTGCGTTGGCTGACAGGCCAATGTTCATGGACGACAACGCTAGGCCACATAAAACCCGATTTGTACAACATTTTTTACAGCAAGAGGCTGTTCAGACAATTCCATGGCCTGCGATGTCGCCAGACATGAACCCTATAGAGCATGTATGGGACTTTATTGGCCGATAAATTAACCAACGCAATCCAAAATGTCAAAATATTGACGAATTAAAAACTGCTATCTTACAGGAGTGGCAACAGTTCCCCCAAGAATGGCTTAGGCGTCTTGTGCGAAGTATGACGAGGCGTGTTATAGAACTTCACAATAAACGCGGTGGATATACTCGTTATTGATTTTTATGCCTTACACATACGCACAATAGATGCATTTAAAAGTTCTTAAAATCTGAAGACTGCATTTTAATGCAATGTTTTTGCCACGTCATAGTCACCTCTTTCAGGATGATAAATACTTCGTAGATTGGTAATTTTACAGCCCTTGGTGTAGTCTTTTAAGAAGTGTAAGAAAAATGGTGATATCTATTTTATTGTTTTAACAGTATTGATGTAAAAAAAATTATCGATAAAAATATAGGGTGGTGCTTAACTTTTGTCGAGTGTATATATCATCACAAAATGGCCATTTCTATACCAAACAATCGTTTTCTCTTTTTTTTTCAATCATCTTCTTTATATATATCTATACGGAGATATATAAATCGAAGATGGATATGGGATTTGGATCCTTGACCTTTGGACTTGTCTTGTTTTTCGATTTCCGGATTGTTTTGTCACTGAACACTGATTAGTTGACGCTTTGTGCTGTCGTAAAAAAATCATGTTCTAACAAGTACTGTAGCGAATTTATGTGATAACGTGGAGTTAACATTTCTGTGTCTAACTCATTCAAACCCATTCGTTTTTTGTTCTCTATTTGTTGGTTTGGCTTCATGGTCTGGTTTGGGTTTATGGTGTTTAACGCCACTTTCAACATTTTTCAGTTATATCGTGGCAGTCAATTTTATTGGTGGAGGAAACTGGAGTGCCCTGAGAAAACCACCGACCTGTCGCAAGTCACTGACAAACTTTATCACATAATGCTGTATCGAGTACACCTCGCTTTGAACGGGGTTCGCACTCACAACTTTAGTGGTGATATGTACTAATTGCAGAAGTAGTTGTAAATCTAACCACCATACGATCACGACCACGAGCTCACGACGCCCCCCGAAATATTTTAACTCTGTTTTGTTTATCTGTATCACTATGACAATATACATAGCTCTTTAATCTACTGAACCAGAACTCACTGAAACACTTTTTGGTTAAATAAATATCACAGAACCTGACATACATAAAAAAACATAAAATGTCTAATAAAATTGATGACAGAAATATCACGACCACGACGGCCCCGTTTGGCTTCATGGTACAGATATACAAGTGTATAAAGTTAGTGCATTTTTGTTCTAATTTTTTTCAACAGAATGTAAGAAGAGTTTGAAGATACCAAAGAGGTGATCATAATCCGTGTATCGAAGAAGAACAGACAACACAATTACCAAAGGAAAAAAAAAAATAAAAAAGGACAAGCAACGATCTACAAAAGATACACAAAACTATAGATCGAGTAACACGAACTCCACTAAAAACCGGGGGTGAACTCAGATGCTCCGGAAGGGTAAGCAGATCCTGCTCCACTAGTATAGTCCACTTTTTAGGGGAGACAATTTCCTCTCAGATGTAAAAACGAATTACATGTCTTAAACCAGATAATATTAGGCATGCGCGGCTTACCCCAATATAAATGTTCCAGGCCGTACGCGTATTTGGACCGTACGAGTACGGTCCGGACTGTATGCGTATTTTTTCAAAATACCTATACGGTCGGACCGTACGCGTACGGTCTTCCTAGTTTTAAGAGATTATCGAGGCTTCAACAATAGTTTACAGATCAACGTTATTCGAATATAAAATACATTAAAAAAGTTAATTATCGCAATTGTACAATTTAGAAATAAGTCTAATTTAATCTATTACAAACTTACATGTCCTGAATTTATCATCTTCGTAATAAGTGAATTCTGCTCACTCGCAGTAAACAAAATAGTTTGAAATTGAATAAAGTTATTAAAGTAATCGCCAGTAAACAGAATGTGGGAAGAAAACGAAGACGACCTGAAACGACGGAAATATCTACTGAGACTTACGATGTTACAGATTACAGACCTACACAGGATGAACTCATGGCAGTTGATGACTTTATAATACTGAACGACATTATAGTTGACCCTAATGACGACAGAAACTGTACCGTAAAAACAGAAGACGGATAAATTAGAACTCACGACAGAATAAGACAGATGTTGGACAGAAATTAGAAAAAAAATCTGTTGAAAATACGATGAGAAAATACAATAAGAAAGCGTCAAAGTCTAATGCAAAAATTGAAAAAGGTCGTTTTCTAACCGTAAGAATACCTATTGTTGATAGGGCATCTGGTGATCTACAAATGTACCACGATTATTGTGTAGGGTTGATGATATTATTGGTAAAGATGCAAATTTGTACAAATTATCATGTGAATTTGGTGTGTTAAATTCATGTTATGATATGGGTGATATAGAACTTTTGACACGTAAAGTTGAAACTTCGCATTGGAAAAAAGAATAAATTTCTCTGCATGCTGCTGCAAAACAAGTAAGTTTTTGTCTTGCAAGCAAAAGATTTAAATGCAAGGGAACATGCATGAACAAAACAGGGTCGCCCCGATAGTCCGACACCCCATTAGTCCGACACCCCGAAAGCCCGACACCCCGTTAGTTCGACACTCCGATAGTACAACATTAATAGATAATTTTTACATGAAAAGGTATATTTACAGAATTTTCAACATGAATGGATGCCTTTTGAACTGTTACTGGTACCAGCCTTTTTTTACGTACGTATTTGTTTGACAAAAATGCTTTTAATTCTATTTTTATCTCTTTAATATTTAGATATGAGGGTATTTTGGTACTTTCATCGGTCATTTCGATACTTTAATAGACGTTGGTCCTATGTTGAAGACTGCTCGATGTTCTCTGTGTGAAGTCATGTATTTTGCTGTTTTGTTGGGTTGTTGTCTCAGACATTTATTCCACATCTCTGTATATATTTATGACAGATTTCAGTAATTTGATATACCCCCTTTTCGGCCTCCCAACAGTTAAAAAAACTCCAAGCCATTAACCAGAAATTCATGAGAAGAGGTGCGAAAAAGAAATGCCTTTTCAGAGTCACAGCAAAAATCTCGTCTTCAACGCATTTATTGAACGCCCAGTGATTACGAGTACAGTTTAAGCACTCGGAAAACATTAGTTGCCTTGTCTCAGATAAAAGGTCTTTATAAAAGTATCTCGCATATACCTCATTTAATTTTATGCTTTATTTATTGAAAGAGGATTGTCAACAGCCCGAATGGTTACGTGTACCGATTTATGGGTCCCTTAAAGTATGCATTATAATACTGTTTTTAAATTCTAAATTTACGCGGTAGACGATCGGCAAATGTCCCCTCGATCCGCCCTTTTGGTACCTCTTTTTCTAAGCTTGCATTTAGGTCTTGACCAATAACAGTTTGAGTAAGAGTAACTAAATCTTTGAGGGATATCAGCATACTTTTTATAGATTACTACACATATCCTGACATAATGACGTCACTATCTAACATCCAATCGACCCCTTAAAAGAATTCTTATGTGGAATCAACCTTAAAACACCAGAACCAAGTGATGTATAGTGCGCATTTCAGTTTGTCGCAAGCATGCCGTCTTTAGTACGAGGCAATCGAGGTGGTTAAGTCCTAATACATGAGGGATATCGTTATCAAACAAATTTATAACGCAAGAAGAACGAACATGCAACGTAATATGAACCCACTTTCTATCCGAAAAACAAACTATCATTGCTCATGCAGTCACTGATCGTAGCAACTTCTGTACTAGAATCCAGCTTGCTTATTAATGCATCACAATTAAGGCTGTCTATAACCCTTTTAATGCTTAAAATAACCGTTTATACAGCGTCGGACTATCGGGGTGTCGGACTATTGGGGTGTCGGACTATCGGGATGTCGGACTATTGAGGTGTCGGACTATTGGAGTGTCGGACTATCGGGGCTGCTCCAACAAAACATTTAAGTGTAGAAAGTCCGGCATTCCTTGTAGCAGCAAGTGTCACTCTGGGCGTGCATGCAGAAATGTGATTGAGGTAGACAATTAAAATTGTATTATAGTTCAAAAACTGTTTACTTTTCATGAGGTGACGTGTTTTGTTTAAAGTAATAATGATTATGATAAATGTAATTTGTAAAACTCAATAAAAGTTTAGGATATTATGTTTGTATTGAAAAAAAAACCATATGGTCTAAATACCCGTATGGTCCAGCTCGTACTAGACTCATACGATCGGACCGTACGCGTACGGTCCAAATACGCGTATGGTCTGGAACATAAACATTATATTAACATTTTTGCAAATATTCCGATTATATTTATATTATTACCAACACAATAGGTACTCAAAAAATTTCCGGGAACGAGCATATATTAATATTAATAGGCAGAGAACATCCTAAATATACTGACCAATGAAATTCCTTGAAAATGGAAAGCTAACAACAAAAGACAACAATAACAGAGAAATAGAGATCTACAAAATATATCAACAGCGAATATTATACTGAATAATACATGTCAAAATCTGTAGCACATGCCGTATCAACCCGAGAACCCTATATCACCGCAAGGGCCACTAGGTCGAGGGTTGATACGGCATGTGATACAGATTTTGACATGTAATGTTCATTATATCATATATTTCAACCATGCCTTTGTTAATACATGTATTTAACGAAAACTGAAATTATTTGAATTTTTTAATTATTTTTTTTTACAAATTTTTAAATTTTATGAAAATTTTGAATTTTGTTGAGAATTTTAAATTTTACAAATTTTTGAAAAATTTTTAATTTTTATGAAATTTTGAAATTTTTGAAATTTTTGAAAATTGTTTGAACAATTTTGAAATTTTGTGAAATTTTAGAAAATTTTGAAGTTTGAAATTTTTTGGGTATACGATATAGGGTATGCGATATAGGGTATACACGATATAGGCTTGGGACAATCATTGATAATGATATATATCAATAATACACGTCTATGGTGATATTTTTACATTCGTAAGCTCTAGTGGGTCTATATCTATTTTGTATTGTTCTAAGTTATCGAGAAGCATATTGTACTATAGTAAACACAGATATTATCTATTTTATTTTACCTGTTGCCTTTTAAAGTAAACTCCGCCTACCTCTATATTGGCTTGACGATCATTCATAAATATAACAGAAGTGGGCCCACCGTGAAGCTTCCTGGTTGCCATTTTGAAACTGGGGTAAAATAAGATAGCTAATGGTGAGTATATATTTGTTGCCACTTGACGACACTAAAGACAAACATGTGATTTCTCGGAGTATTTAATATCCAGTACTGGATAATGTTGACTGATCTCAGGGCTCAAGCCATAGAACTGCACAGCATGCCACAATGGGGGTATAGGGGAAGACCCGTCTCGATAAAGGATTGCTAGACTATAATACAGAAGGCCTATATAGGATTTAAGGCAGTAAAATCATTCATAATCTTATAGTTACAGGTGAAAATTTTCAAGCAGTGAACAATGTTTTTTTTAACGGTTATGAACGGGAAATAATTTGGTTTGGCAAAAGGGGGTGGGGGTGCTGACCATTAAAAGGTGTGAAGCATTAATGACAGCTATATCATCAGTAAGACAAAATTAAATGAAAGTTGACATTGGTACGGCCTCATTAGATCAATATGTGCGATTTAAAGGTAACAAAATGTTATCAGTGTTTTTTATTTGTGTAAATGAAGAAATACATTCTGCGAATTAATAATATTGCAAATTATTATTTTATTCATATTCCATCAGATTTCACGAACACGAATCACACAATGCTAAGATTCTGAATTAAACATATAAACATATTTAAATACTATACCCCACTTATATATTTTAGTTATTATCTGACATGTTAGATATAATGCATCGTAACAGTAAAACTTGACTTGTTTCTATTATATTGAACACAGAAGAAAGGTCAACTAGGGTTAAACTTCCTGGTTATCATATTACCGTGTGAATTGTTAACATTGTTATGTGTTGATATTAAAGACGACGTATTCACAATATATTCAATCATCTGCTTTTGTTTTTCGTCCATGTGTTGTTCTCGGTATTTGTGTGAAATTATGAAAATAACGTTTTAACAGTAACAACTAATAGTCCAGTCAATCTATGAAAAAAATAGCCGAATTACAAGTGGCGTTTTAGCAACTTTACTGCATCCTCTTTAACAGAAAAAAAAGTCGCCATGGATATATTGAGGATTAAGTATATTTTTTAGCCTTTATAATTTGGAACATTTTTGGCGTCAAATCCGCAATTAATACTAACAATTCTTCAAATACAATACTGATATTTCTATTCTTAATTCTAAGACAACACATTTTTCAATTGAACTTGAGAAACATATTTAATTTTTTTTTTATAATAATAAAAGAAAAAGAAATAGTCTTAAAAACTACGAAAACTAATATGCCTCGAAAAATCGTCATTGACATTGGCACGTAATCGTTACAGAAAATGGGAAGGAGGAGAATGGCACTCCACTTTTAAAAACTGAGGAGTGGGGTGTCAAATCTATGTTTTGCAAAAACAAATTAGATTAAGCTGAATTTATAACATGGAAGCAAAATCTAAATTAATTGTACAGTGAACTAAGAGGTATGAGGGCATGCTTTGAACCCAAAATAGCTTGACAGTTTGAAGCTTCCCTCGTCCAACCCTCCACGGTCATCTCCACAAATTTCTCTTCCCCACTCTCTGAGCCACTATTACGCCGCTGTATTGTACTAATTGGCTTGTTGCTTTTCAAGAATTCAATGTGGCGGCTCATTCACACTGGAACCCTATTTACGACATGTCAGTTGTTGATTTGACGGTAAATATTGGCCAATAGAGAAACGTGTTATATATTAATATTTTTATTAGAATCATCTTTCATGCTGTGCAGATTTCAACCTTACACACATCAAAGTCCACAGATTCATGGGAGTCCGATAGTTGAAATATGGTTCAATGCGAAAACGTTTTAAAAAATCTTTTAAAGGATACGAATGGAAATGCTGTACTATATGGGTTGAAGCGACATTACAAAATAAAGATAAAAGTTAATATGAAAGAGAGTCTCATGATATATTTGACTATAAATAGTTTACGAGTTTCAAGATAAAAAATATGTTACAAATGACCAAATAACGTAGTAACTCACGAATGTGCACAACGCATGAGTGAGTTACAATATTATTTTGTCATGCGTGACATATTTTTGATAATGAAATTCATCAATTAGTTATAGTATTTATTACATATATTTGAATCTAATAT
>MJUT01054308.1:241664-262947 GCA_002080005.1 Gigantidas platifrons | reverse complement strand
CCTGATATTGACATACAAAATAAAAATTATGATATTATCTACAGATCACTGATATTGACATACAAAATAAAAATAATGATGTTATCTACAGATCACTGATATTGACATACAAAATAAAAATAATGATATTATCTACAGATCCCTGATATTGACATACAAAATAAAAATCTACAACTACCTGTCCAATCAGTGCCTATCACCACTTACGTTGTGAATTCGGACCCCGTTCATGGCGAGGTGTACTCCATACAACATTTAATTATATGATAAAGTTTGTCAGTAACTTGAGGCAGGTCGGTGGCTTTCTTCTGGTACTCCGGTTTTCTCCACCAATAAAACTGACCGCCATGATATAACTGAAATATTGTTGAAAGTGGCGTTAAACATCATAATCAAAACCAAACTAAAGCAAACCACATGATAGAATGTGCAAACAAGCTAATAAAATATCCAAATGTGCGTACCATACAATTACGTGCACACCAGAAAATAAAAGGTGCTCACGATCTAAACATAATATGTGCACAAAATAAATAATATGTGCCAACAAAATAATATAAGTTGTCATCATTTCTCTGCCATCCTGGTAATGATGATATATATATTTCAGAGTAATGGCTAGTGTCCTATGTGAACCGTGTAACGAGCGAGGTAACAGGAAGACATCAGTCCGTTGGTGTGTTAACTGTAAAGAATCGCTATGCACGGACTGTACAGAGAATCACCGAGCCATGAAGATGTCCAGAAATCACAATCTTATTGATATATCTAACAAACCAACCGAACCACAAATGACCGCCCAATCCTGTCTGAAACATGATGAATTACCATTCGAATACTTCTGCATTGATCATGATGTCATTTGCTGCAAGGAATGTCTGGTCGAGTCTCACCGCACATGTGCAAAGGCGATGTCCATCGATATAGCGTCCAAGAGAGCTAAGCGGTCCCAATCTTTTATAGATTCCACCAAGCTCATAAAACAGGTATTGGAAACAGTCGATGCATTTACTAAAGATAGAAGAGAACACATTGCAAGTATTGATAACGAGATAAAACAAGTGAAAGACAGAATCACAAATGTAAAACAAGGATGGATTAGTTATTTAGAATCACTTGAGACGACTTTATTAGAAAATGTACAGAGACAAAAAGACAAAGTTGTGGCAAATGTACAAAAAGAAATGTTTGAAACGAAGGAGATTAAAGAACACATAATTAAACAGAAAGATACATTTGAATTTGTAGAGAAACACGGATCTGACAAGCAAGCATTTCTTCTAGACCAAACTTTAAAAACAGATCTATCAGATGTAGAAGAAAAAGTAGCAACTTTAACAGAAAAGGCAAAATATTCAACCTTTAAGTTTGAAGCTAACGAACCTTGCGATACAATGAAATCAATCGGATCCATTAGTATAGTAGAAAATTCATGCAAAATCACGTTTGTTCCCGTGAAAAAACGTCAATCACAAATGGCAGTTGTAGGTAGACATCAGATGTCGTCATTCATCCATGATTGTGATATTGACATCAAATCGCGCCATGGCGAGGTAGATATAGATGGCATAACAATAATAGATAATGACATGATAGTACTCTGTGACGAGGGTCAGTGCCAACTACTGGTTTATAACAATAACAACCAGTACCAGTACCAGATCAAAACCAAGTATCAACCGAATGATATAACTACAATACCTGGTACTAATATGGTTGTGGTGTCTTCTCTTAACACTGACTATATACAATTTATAGATATAGTTAGAAAGAAGATATATAATGAAATACAAATCACTGGATCAACATTTGGAGGAATGGCAGCATCGAATACTAACTTATTTGTTGGTGGTAAAGGTTTAATACACGTACTAGATCACCAGGGCCATCCCGTTAGAAAAATAAAAACGAAGTCAGAAGACCGTAAACCGTGGTACATTACTATATGTAGTAGTGGTAACATATGTTACAGTAATAACGTTTCTTTGTATTGTATCAAACCTGATGGTGAAGAAGTGTTTACCTATAACTCACCAGATCTACGTAGTGCACGGGGTGTAACAACAGATAACCATCACAACGTATACATAGTAGGTCATTCTTCTAACAACATACAGAGACTTAAACCTGATGGTACATTTATAGACATTATACTGAAGGAGGAAAATAATATTAAATATCCAGTAACATGTTGTTTTAGTAGAAACTACAGAAAGTTGTATGTTGTAAACAACTTCGGCAAAGACATCTCTGTATTTAACGTTGTGTGATGTGTGGTGACTAAAAACATGGAATCAAATAAACCAAAAAAAAAAAGAATAAAAAAAAAGTATAATAATCAGAGAATTTTAAAATTAACAAACTACTTTGATACAAAACTTTATATATGTATATTATAATTGTGTTGACCAAACATTTTGTCATCGGCAGTTGATTCTAAGAAAACTGTTTTAGACATGTTCAAAAGTAGAACTTAACAAGATGTCGGATTTGAATTATGACCTTTTTTTATAATACATTTGATTTTTTTTTTATTTCTTTTAATTTTTAACTTTTCATTAAGAGAAGTAACAAATTATTTCCACAGTTTTCCGGATTACAGTCACTTAATTTATGAGTTTAAGCAGATCATTTAAAATTTAATAAGTTAATATTAAATAAGAGATGACTGCCTTGGGGAGTATTATTTTACCACATGATATTTTAAGTGACACATTTGTCCTAGTTTAAAAAGTCCGGGCTCATTTTACCACTGGACTGATTTAACATGATATTGTAAGTGACACATTTGTCCTTGTCTAAAACGTCCGGACTCATTTTACCATTGGACTGATTTAACATGATATTGTAAGTGACAAATTTTTATCCTAGTGTAACGTTTTTGGGGTCAATTCTTAACTATTTACGCTGTTTCTTTACTTTTTTTTAATCTTGTCTTACTTGGCCTCTTGATTTCCGGGACGTTACATTTAAAAAACAACCTGTCGAGAACCCCTAGTATATTCGGAAATATTTATTCAGCCAATCAAATAAATGGAATTTCCCTGTCAACCAATCAAATGAAGGGGATTTCTTAGGCTCAATAATTTAAATGGGAAAGTCGAGAGAAATTGGAATATTTCGCGCCCTCCGGTTAGCTCGTGCTGGTCTGCTGAAAAATGTTCATTCTAGACTGGGGAATTCAAGGTGAGACATCTTTGGTAGGAACAAAGAAGCATTTTCTTCATGGATTAAAATTTCGTGTATTTTTCCTTGGTTAAAATCAGTCGGAGATGGACAACGCGCGACCCGGTATTTTATTTCTTTCAATTTAATTGAAACTTAAATCGTGAGTGTTATTTGGAATATTGTAGAAGCAGACGCTGAATTTTTATTCTATGGTAAGACATGCATACATTTCCCCTGGAAAAGCAGTGTCAATATTATTACGAATCCTATCAATTCCTGTTTTGATTGATTAAGAAATTATCTTGATTTTTTTTAAAAGGAAGTTTGTTTATTCATCATAATCTTCTTTGTTATCCGTGACATGTCAATGTAAATTTCACCTTTGACATATCTAAACATTTAAGTATCTGAAAGTTTGGGGTTATATGGTTCCCATATTTTCATATGATATACGAGATTTGGGTACATTTAATCCTGGAAAAATATGAATGAAAAATAAACCCGAAAACTGAGTGGATAGTTCACGACATATATATTGCATAGTTTCCATAAGTTCACGTATAAAGAAACGCTATTTGTGAAAATTTCAATCTCGAGTGTTAACGGAGGTCAAATAGTGTATTAGACTGTGGATTGTGTAATTTCAATAGTAGTCCGTATAGGTAGGAATATTATGAAATTTCAATCTTGAGGGATAATGCTAATCCCTCTTGGGATTAGGGTAATGCAAGTAGAAATGTAAATGCATTGGGATCAGTTAATGTACAATTCCATCTAATTAGTGATAAACTTATTTTTTGGGTAAATGGGTCATAAGTCGGCATCCGTGGTTAAGTTTATAATTGAGATACTTTCAGACAAAGGATTGATAACTGATTGATTAAGGATCAATTAAAGGTTTGAATAAACAACGTAATTACTGACACATTTTAATTGTTGATTTATGTTTGTGAATTTTGTGTAATAAAATATAATTTATGTAAAAGTCTTGATTAATAGCTCCGGAATACAAGTACAGTTATTTACTTTTGTCCTAGATGAGCCTACATGTGATATCCTGTACCCGGGTTTCCTTACAGAAATAAATTAGCTTGGCAATCGTTCGTCTAGAAGGGATATCTGGTACTCTAGTTACCTTACAGAACTAAATTAGCTTGGCAATCAGAGGATACCCTCTGGCCAAGTTCGGTTGGAACCCGATAGGAACCCTGGTGTTGGGTTGGGTGACGTCATACTACTATTAATTGGATGCGCGCGCAACTTTCCATTTGGACGCTGTTGTGCGATCTCGAGTAACTCCCAGCATTAATCTAACATTAATCATTGACCACGAACACTGGGAGAAAATCTGTACATTATATATCAATGCTAACTCGATTCAAATCGTGTATGATTTTCTGCTTGTTTAAGACAATTAAAGTTTGAAAAGTCTCTCCCGTGTAGAAACGTAAACACATATACCATGGTACATACAATGTAGTTGGCCCATAAGACGATGATTTTCCCTTCCTCATCCGAGATTGACACAGCAATCAAAAGCAAAATCATAAAAAAGTATTGAAATAAACAAAAACATGTGATCAATGTTAAATTTGACAATTCAAGTCTAAAATGATCAAAATACAAACTTACAAATCTGCATCGTTTCCCCCTGACGCCATCTTGGATCTCGAATAACACTGGGTCGACGCTGGGTTAGAAGAGTAACAAGGTCAAAAGTTCAATTGCGTCATTGTTTCTATTTTTAACACTTTCCCGGGTGGTTCATATGGAACCCGAGTAACGCGAGTTCGATCCAGGGTCCCATTCGAACTTGGCCTCTGATATCCAATATACTAGTAAAACTTCTCCATCCAATATAGTTATTCCAGAGTGACTTAGTGGTTTCAACTCGCATACACAAAACAAGAATGTTCGGTCTAATCTGACCCATACTGTTCCTAAAATTGTACTGCCTTCCTAGACATTTGGAGATATACCTAGTCACATAGCTGACTTAGTCTTGGAATAAATCCCAAAAATACTCTTTGCATCATATGGTCAAATACAAATTGTGAAAAGATACCCTGATCGTATACTTTCAGTCCATTCATACCTTGTCACCATGTCGCGATAAACTGGTCGACATAGTACATGATTATGGACCCTTGTTCTTGTGTTTGATACCGGATACATGTAGTGTCCACAAGTCCTGGAGCGAAAGCACAGGCCGAACCCTGTCATAGGAAATTGTTGACAATAATCGGGATATCTGAGCTAGACGAGGAATCTTATTCGTGAAACTTGTGTGAATTGAATTTACACTGGATGATATTCCATTGTTGTTGGAGTATCGACCCGATTTTTGTTATACTAGTCTAAAAATTCTGGGCTCGTTTTATCACTGCACTGAATTAACATGATATTGTAACTGGCAAATTTATCCTAGTTTAAAAAGTCCGGTTCCATTTCACCACTGAACTGATTTAACATGATATTGTAAGTGACATATTTATCCTAGTTTAAAAAGTCCGGTCTCATTTTACCACTGAACTGATTTAACATGATATTGTAAGTGACAAATTTATGCTAGTTTAAAAAATATGGGCTCATTTTACCACTGAACTGATTTAACATGATATTGTAAGTGACAAAAGTTATCCTAGTTTAAAAAGTACGGGCTCATTTTACCACTGGACTGACTTGACATGATATTGTAAGTGACAAATTCATCCTAGTTTAAAAAGTCCGGGCTCATTTTACCACTGGACTGACTTGACATGATATTGTACGTGACAAATTTATCCTAGTTTAAAAAGTCCGGGTACGCTCTACCACTAATTTAACTGCTACATAATGTTGAGAATGACTCCGAGACTTATGGGGAGTTCTTCGGTATTCGAAAATACTGACACAATCACATATGTAGCTCTCTTGTATTATTGTATCTTTATAAGACGTAGACGCTTATTATGGTATCATTTTATGCCGTAGACGCTTATAATTGTATCTTCTTAGGACGCAGACGCTTATTATTGTATCTTCATAGGACGCTGACACTTATTATTGTATCTTGATAAGACGTAGAAACTTATTGTATTTTCATAGAATATTGACAATTATTATTGTATCTTCATAGAAAATAGACACTTACTGTATCTTCATAGAACATTGACGCTTATTTTTGTATCTTCATAGGACGCTGACACGTATCATTGCGGTATCTTCATAGAAAATAGACACTTAATTATTGTATCTTCATAGAACATTGACGCTTATTATTGTATCTTCATAGGACGCTGACACGTATCATTGTATCTTCATTGAAATTAGACGCTTATTATTGTATCTTGATAGAAAATAGACGCTTATTATTGTATCTTCATAAGACGCTGACACGTATCATTGTATCTTCATAGAAAATAGACGCTCATTATTGTATCTTCATAGGACGCTGACACGTATCATTGTATCTTCATAGAAAATAGACGCTTATTATTGTATCTTCATAGGACGCTGACACGTATCATTGTATCTTCATAGAAAATAGACGCTCATTATTATATAGCTATAATTTTAATCCAATCAAAAAGACTCATTTAAGACATGTGACCGTACATTATTTTCCCCGTATTGTACAACCGGAAGCCGTATTTTTTCCGTATTGGACGTCCAATACGAAAAAATACGGCTTCCGGTTGTACAATACAGGAAACATTTACTTGTTCGATATTTAACAGTTTGAGGAAAAAAAGAAAGTTGTTTAGAATAATTGTTGATCAGTTATTTTGCTACTTTTAATTCATTTTTAGAGTTTACGGGATCTGTATTGATACAGAACATTTTACTAATGTGACGAAATACTGTTGTGTAGTTGTTCTATTTAGACTATTAAAAGTTAAGCATAAAATTGTTGTTATAGTATTCATCATTTCAGCTGTATAATAAATAGGTCATTATACAGTGTTATGTACAATATGGAAATATATCTTACCTCCTACATAAATGTAAGAAAATGATTTGATACAGGGTTAGTAAATTACCTTTAATTAGTAATAGTTGACTTGATGTATTTTGGGAAATTGACTGTTCTTGCTGAACATTATGTGATATTTTTCTGTGATATAAAATAAAAATAAAAATTTTTCAATTATTTGATGAATTCTTGAGTATAGACTCATAAAAGTAAGAACAAAAACTCGGAACTTCAAATCGAAAGGGTAGTCGGTAAGATATATTCGTTACACAGTGTGTTAGTGACCTAATACGTTATATACGGGGTCAGTAAATTGCATATGGGGCTCGACTTCCTCTCGCCCCATATGGAATTTACTGAACCCGTATATAACGTATTAGGTCACTAACACACAGTGTAACTAATAATATTGTATTGTATTCAATACAATACAGACTCGTACAATATATTTCCATATTGTACATAACACTGTACAATAACCTATTATTATTGTATCTTCATAGGACGCTGACACGTATCATTGTATCTTCACAGAAAATAGACGCTTATTATTGTATTTTCATAGGACGTAGACACTTATTAATGTATCTTCAGAGGACGTAGAAACTTATTATTGTGTCTTTAAAAGATGTGGATTCATTACATTAATAAATGATTTCAACAAAACAATTGGTTCTGTTATGACAATATGGCTTACATGGGTAAAATACAAGTGTTGGGTTGGGGAGATGCATATATCCACATAAAACAATTATAAGTCTCTGTAACTTTTCTTAAGCTCAGCCTCATATGAGTATAGGAAAAGAACAACAAAGAGAGGAGCACAATTTGTTCCCATATGGATGCCGATGAATTGTTAAAAAATGTGCTCGTCGAACTCAAATACATACAAACAACGAAAAACAGATGAATCTCTTTACAAAAGAAAATTGGAGTAAGGACAATCCGTACCTTACGACTTTGGTTTACGCAAAACTACGAACGTCATGTTACTCTAGTTACAAACCTATTTATATCCCATGAATGCAGAAAGGATGGGATGTGATTACCACAAATAGAACATATCCGTAGTCATATGTTACACATATATTCTGTAACGATTAATCAAGTCAGTATGGCGACTGTAAAACTCTCGAAACTATGACTTGAAGAAGAACTTGAAGATACCAAAGGGGTCGTAATCAGAGGCACTAAATCATAGAAAGTAAAACAATGTAATGACCAAAAGAAAAGGGACAACCAATAATCTATAGAACACCATATACAGAAAACTAAAAGTTAGAAGATATCAAAGGGGTAGTAATCAGAGGCACTAAATCATAGAAAGTAAAACAATGTAATGACCAAAAGAAAAGGGACAACCAATAATCTATAGAACACCATACAGAAAACTAAAAGTTTGAAGATACGAAAGGGATAGTAATCAGAGGCACTAAATCATAGAAAGTAAAATAATGTAATGACCAACAGAAAAGGGACAGCCAATGATCTACAGAACACCATACAGAAAACTAAAAATTGAGCAACACGAACACTACTGAAAACCGGGGTTGTAATATTGGGTGATCTGGAAGGGAATGTATTTCCTGCTCCTCTAGTAACTTCCGTCCTGTTACTGTTGTTACATACCAGTTGATAAGTCATGTATGAGTAAAGGACCTGATTGTGATTACGACAAAGGAAACATATCCATGATCATATGTAACACAGATATATCTTTAACAGTTACCGTATTTAGGGTTCTATAATGCGCATTGGTGCATAATGCGCACCCCCTCTTGGCCTTGAAAATCTCCAGGAAAAAACTTGTTCGTGTCTATAATGCGCATGGACTTTTGAAAAAAATCGTGGCCGGAAATGTAAGAATTAAATGTCAATCGTATATATTTTTGATAGCTTTGAGCTTGTCTCTTCTTCTGAGTGAATATTAGAACTATTTATATTCTTTAAATTTGAATAATATTGAAAAATATTAATTGTTTTAAGTTTTAATATGTCGTTTTCCTACAATTTTTTTGTGTCCGGTAACCAAGTCATGGTAGCGATGGTACAACTTCCGAAGCAATGACTTGAACTAGGAACTATTGGTTTAGTAGCTTCCTTGTTAGCAGCAACCCTCTATCAAGGAAATCAAGATATGTTTGTTTGTTTGATGTTGTTTAACGCCACTTTCAACAATATTTCAGTTATATCGTGGCGGTCAGTTTTATTGCAGGAGGAAACCGGAGGACCCGGAGAAAACCATCGACCTGTCGCAAGTCACCGACAAACTTTATCTCTTCGCCCTGATCGAGATTCGAACTTAAAACATCAGTGGTGATAAGCACTGATTACATAGATAGTTGTAAATTCAACTACCATACGATCACGGCCACGACGGCCCCAAATCAAGACAGGAACCACCAGTTGAGAGGTAAATACTCTATATGGAGGTGATAAAGTAAGTCAGTGAAACAAAATGATAATATTGCACAGAGTACACTTCACCACTGAGGGAGTCGATACAAAATGTTAGAAAATACCGAAGGGACAATCACAATCCAGAGAAAATGGAAACATAGGGCTCACAAGATGGAAAAAAACCAATATGTGTTCGACACCACTATACGCAAACAAACACAAATATCGTAAATAAGACATGAGCACTCCTACAAACAACTGGAGGTAAAGACGAACCGAACATCGTTTTTATGCGGAAATCATAACGGATGTCACAACACAGAACTCAGAATGTAAAGACACATAATAGGACAACACAAGAAAACTAAAAAAAAAAGGAAAAAGAGATACACGGACCCCACCTAAAAACCGGGGGTGAATTCGTGAATGGTAAGCAGTTCCTGCAGTGGCAATTCACAAAGCATTTTGGTTTCGAGTGAAAAGGCAATGTGCAACAGCAGTGTGCAACGGCAGTGTGAAACAGGAGCAGTGTGTAACAGCAGCAGTGTGTAACAGCAGCAGTGAAACAGTAGCAGTGTGTATCAGCAGCAGTGTGAAACAGCAGCAGTGTGTTACAGCAGCAGTGTGCAACAGTAGTGTGTTGTAACAGCAGTGTGCAATGGCAGTTTGTAACAGCAGTGTGTTGTAACAGCAACAGTGTGTAACAGCAATGTGTAACGGCAACAATGTGTAACAGCAGCAGTCAAGTGTATAACAGCAGCAGTGTGTTGTAACTGCAGCAGTGTGTTACGGCAGTGTGTAACTGCAGCAGTGTGTTGTAACAGCAGCAGTGTGCTGTAACAGCAGAAGTGTGTAACAGCAGCAGTGTATAGCAGCTGCAGTGTGTAACAGCAGTATGTTGTAACAGCAGCAGTGTGTAACGGCAGTGTGGAACAGCAGCAGTGTGTAGCAACAGCAGTGTGTTGTAACAGCAGCAGTGTGTAACAGTACTGTGTATCAGCAGTGTGTAGCAGCAGCAGTGTGCTGTAACAGCAGCAGTGTGTTGCAACAGGAGCAGTGTGTAACAGTACTTTGTATCAGCAGTGTGTAGCAGCAGCAGTGTGTAACAGCAGTGTGTTGTAACAGCGGCAGTGCGTAACGGCAGTGTGCAACAGCAGTGTGTAGCATAGCAGCAGCAATGTATAACGGCAGTGTGTAATAGCAACAGTATGCAACAGCAGCAGTGTGTAACAGCAGCAGTGTGTAACGGCAGTGTGTAGCAGCAGTGTATAACAGCAGTATGTTGTAACAGCAGTAGTGTGTAACTGCAGTATGTTGTAACAGCAGCAGTGTGTAACTGCAGCAGTGTGTAACAGCAGCAGTGTGCAGCAGCAGCAGTGTGTAACAGCAGTGTGTTGTAACAGCAGCAGTATGTAGCTGCAGCAGTGTGTAACAGCAGCAGTATGTAACAGCAGCAGTGTGTAACAGAAAGAAGTGTGTAGCAGCAGCAGTGTGTAACTGCAGCAGTATGCAACAGCAGTGTGTTGTAACAGCAGCAGTGTGTAACAGCAACAGTATGTAACAGCAGCAGTATGTAACAGCAGTATGTTGTAACAGCAGCAGTGTGCAACTGCAACAGTATGTAACAGCAGCAGTATATAACAGCAGCAGTGTGTAACAGAAAGAAGTGTGTAGCAGCAGCAGTGTGCAACTGCAGCAGTATGTAACAGCAGCAGTGTGCATCAGCAACAGTATGTAACAGCAACCGTATGTAACAGCAGCAGTGTGTAACAGAAAGAAGTGTGTAGCAGCATCAGTGTGTAACTGCAGTATATTGTAACAGCAGCAGTGTGTAGCTACAGTATGTTGTAACAGCAGCAGTGTGTAACAGCAGTATGTTGTAACAGTAGCAGTGTGTAACTGCAGTATGTTGTAACAGCAGCAGTGTGTAACTGCAGTATGTTGTAACAGCAGCAGTGTGTAACAGCAGTATGTTGTAACAGCAGCAGTGTGTTGTAACAGCAGCAGTGTGTAACAGAAGTGTGTAGCAGCGGTGTGTAACAGCAGTAGTGTGTAACGGTAGTGTGTAACAGCAGTGTGTAACGGCAGTGTGTAAAAACAGTGTGTAACAGCAGCAGTGTGTAACAGCAATGTGTAGCAGCAGCAGTGTGCAACAGCAGCAGTGTGTAACGGCAGTGTGTAACAGCAGCAGTGCGTAACATATGTGTGTAACAGCAGTAGTGTGTAACAGCAGTGTGTTGTAACAGCAGCAGTGTGTAACGGCAGTGTGTAGCAGCAGCAGTGTGTAACAGATAGGTTTTTCCTTAAAAAGCCGTTAATTATGCGGCGGTAGTAATAGTTTTTTCTTTTGATTATTTCCCTTTGGCAGTTATTTCCACCCGAATGATTTCTAGTGAAATCTACTCACTCTGACTCTGTGTAGTTAATGTAGTCATTATTTAGAAATTGTTAGAGCGATTAGAACCAAAATTCACGCAATCACCCTAGATCGATCCTTCAATGAGGAGGGAAGTGAAGACGAAGAGCTGCGTCAGCTGAAGGCAGCCTTAAAATCCACGGATGCAGATATAAAGAAGCAAAGATTAGAGAATGAAAAGCAGAGACTAAGAGCAGAACTAGTCAAAATGTGATCTACAAAAAGATTGATTTTATTTGATTTGATCTTTGGTGTTTAACACCACTTTCAACAATATTTCAGCTATATCATGGCGACCAGTTTTAGTGGTGGAGGAAGCCGGAGTACCCGGAGAGAACCACCGACCATGGGCAAGCAACTGGTAAACTTTATCACTTGCGGCTGCGAGTCGAGTGCATCTTTTTTTGTAATTTACAAAGCCGGGCGCGAACCCACGCCGTATTGGTGATAGGCTTGTATGAGTTGTTAAATCCAACGACCTTATGATCACCTTTGCGCTTTATGTTACGAAGATCTTCATTAGTTGAGTGTGTTGGTGTGTTACAGTGAACGTGTCTACAAATGCGCAGAATTTTTTTTTATCCGTCAGTATGTGAGGCCATGTTTATCAAACAAATTCTAAGTACACATTTTATACCATAAAGAGCTCGCTGACGCTCGCATATTAAAAGAAACATGCTTCTTTTTTGGCGAAGGTATTTTCCTTGTGTCAATGTAAGATTTACAGTAACATAATATACAGATAAACCAATTATTATTTGTCATATTAGATAGAATACATAAATAGCTGTGGGTATTATTTTTTTTAATATTTTCCTGCATCAATGTTTATTTCAAAGGAACATAATACAGAGTAAAGCCCGCCATTATAAATGAGCGTCCAACGGCGGGAAATAAAATAGTCTTTTTCTACCTCCTTTACAAAAGACTTTTTAACTCCAAAGTCCCGTATTCATTTTTAATATCTTTATCAATTCAAAATTTTTGCAGAATTGTTTAAGGGAATTATGTTTTATAGCAGCTATACATGAAATTGAAGTGCGTGTTTTATATTTAGCTGGATCTGAAAATAGAATAACTGGCTTTTTATCTAGATGGCACTTAGCAAACGAATTCAAAGACAAATTTTATACTTCAGTAGATTGTAATTTACATGAGTACATTGCAGAAGACTTAATTTTTAAGTTTACTCTCATGATAGGTGACATTTATAAGATGTGAATCTATTGTGATTAAGGTTTATTTTCCAAATTTAAATACACTGTACCTTTCAAAGTCTGAACTTTCACAGTTGAAGAAAGGCGTTAAAGAATCTACTAGAACTGCTTATGCTTTAGGAACAAGGAAAACATGTTAGTCCAGTGGAGAGCCTTTTTGCTCCTTTACACTTATTCTTAACTTTCTTGTTTTCCTGTCAGTTTGTCTACGATATGTTGTTATGCTCAATTCCTCAGTAGATCATTGAAATCTGTGGATTCCATCAGAAATGACATCAATTTGGACTACCCTTTTCCACGTTTAGAAAATGTTGTATATAAACTTCTTATAAAAGGATTGGTGAAAACTAAACAACATTTTCCAAGACGTGCTTTACCAGTCACTCCAGATATTTTATTGGAGATGGTAAAGTTTTTAGATTTATATAATCCGTCAGATTGTGCTTTTTGGTGTATTTTTATATTTTTATTTTGACTTCTTTTTTATGTCAAGAAAGTCTAATTTAGTTCCTGATTCCGTGCATTTTTTTATGCTAAGAAACAGTTAACTAGAGGTAAAGTTTTTATTAATAAAGGCGTAGCTATATTAGCTTTTGAATGGACTAAGACCATTTAATCTGGCGAGAGAAGACTACAAATTCCATTAATTAACATTCCTTGCTCTGTTCTTTGTCCTGTTAATGCATATATCCGCATGTGTTAAGTTATTCCAGCACCATCTTGGACGATTCGCCCGCCTTATAATTTCAGTATGTATGACAACATATACATATTGTATATACTATTATATATCTGTACTGTTTATAACATATAAGGCGGATTTTATAAAGTTTTGTAGCCCACCTATTTAAATGTGTTTGTGTCTTGTCTGTCTTGTATCATCTTCGCTAGCCAGTGGTTACGATTCGGGTCCCCCTTCTCTTCACCCTTGGCGGATCTAGAAGACGTTTTGAGGATTCGCGCTTTAATATTTCATTGGTTACGGCTACCAGTACACGTATCCAATCAGAAGACGTTTTACACGAAACACATGTTATCGACGAAATGTAAACAAAGATGGCAGCGGCCACAGAGTTGTGTCGACTCTGTCACGAAATATTGCCCAAAACTTTTCACTTGGTTGATAGTAAGTGTTTCCAAATTAAATTCATCACAAATAAGTTTTTCTTCACTGGGTGCTATTATCAACTCTCCAACATACGCATAACAAAACAATTCTGATTGGCTGGCGATGACGTCTATCTAAGGGGCGCAACTTCGATAACCCACCGGGTGGCATTGCGCGCGAATTTCAAAATGTATTCTAGATTCGCCAAGGGTGAAGAAAAGGGGGACCCGAATCGTAACCCTTGGCTAGCGAAGATGGTCTTGTATATGTAAAGTGTAGATTGCTATGTGTTGTCATGTATGTTTCATATCGGCCAAATTAAACGTATATTTATTTATTTATTTTGTTTCATATTCAAGCCAAGTAATTGCAGTGTGTTGTAACATCAGCAGTGTGTAATGGCAGCAGTGTGTAACGGCAGTGTGTAGCAGCAGAGGTGTGTAACAGCAGTGTGCAACGGCAGTGTGTAGCAGCAGCAGTGTGTAACAGCAGTGTGTAACAGCAGCAGTGTGTAGCAGCAGCAATGTGTAACAGCAGCAGTGTGTAGCAGCAGCAGTGTGTAACAGCAGCGGTGTGTAACAGCAGTGTGTAACAACAGCGGTGTGTAGCAGCAGCAATGTGTAACAGCAGCAGTGTGTAACAGCAGCGGTGTGTAACAGCAGTGTGTAGCAGCAGCAGCAGTGTGTAGCAGCAGCAGTGTGTAACAGCAGCGGTGTGTAACACAAAAGAGTACTTACCTGGTACATCTGTTGGTAGGTTAAAGGTCAAAACTGATCAATGGAAATTATTCACTGAAAACAGATACATACTTCAAGAATGGAGAACGGCTACAAAGTGCCTTTTAAAACCAATCCTGATGATATTACACTTTCAAACAACATAGCTGCTATAGATAATCTTGATCTTGTAACATCGGAGATTGAATCGTTATTACACACGGGTTGTTTTAAAGGAGTATAAGTAAAACCTGTAGTAGTAAATCTACTCATCATCGCGTACAACAAATCGAGTAAACCTAGACTCGCTTAAATTGTCGACATATTAATCCACATTTGTTTGAATCTATATTTAAATACGAAGATGCTAAGGTGGCTGGGAACATTTTTCAAGAAGGAGATTATAGTTTTAGTTATGATCTTAAATTAGCTTATCATCACATTGAAATTTTTATAAACATCAGCAATATTTCAATTTCTAGTGGGGTCTTACTGGAGTATTAACTCAACTGGAGCTAAGATGAGTAAACAACTAAATATAAATGAGATATCAGACTGCGAGGTTTTTTCATGATGCCTCAGATGTCGGCTTTGGTGCTTTTATATCAACACCAGTTGATGTTCAGTCTGAGAGCAATGGAATCTTTGGAAATTGGACTGAATGTGAAAAGAAAGAAAGTTCAACATGGAGAGAATAAGAACGTGTTAACCGAATGGAGAGAATAAGAACGTGTTAACCGAATGGAGAGAATAAGAACGTGTTAACCGAATGGAGAGAATAAGAACGTGTTAACCGAATGGAGAGAATAAGAACGTGTTAACCTAATGGAGAGAATAAGAACGTGTTAACTTAATGGAGAGAATAAGAACGTGTTAACCGAATATTTAATACATATACAAATATTATTGAACACAACAAATAACAGTCAATACTGACAATAAGAATGTTGAAAATATTCTGAATGTAGTTAATAGAAAAATGAAACCACAGAACATTGCTACAAATATGCATTCATTGTGTGAAACAAATAGCACAGATCTCACAGCGAAATGGATTCCCAGAACTCATAACAAACATGCAGATGCTTTTTAGTAGAATTCCAGATCAGGATAATTGGGAAATACGTTTAGCAGTTTTTCAGGTTTTTAATGATTTATGGAGAAAATTTACCAGTGATATATTTGCTACACATTATACATGTAACACACATTTCAATCGATCTAATTCCGGGATTTTGGTGCTCTAAAACTGACGCTATGGATTTATTTACCCAATTTTGGGGTCATGATTTGAATTGGTTAGTCCCTCCGCCAGCTAAGGTCACAATGACAATTCACAAAATGAGACAAGACCATGCTAAGGGTACTTTATTATCCCAGAATGGAAATCTCCGCCATGTTGGCAACTTCTCTATAATATGAATGTTATATCTTCATTTGTAAAAGAAACACGTTACTTGACAGACAATAACATTATTGTCAAAGGTACAGGAAATAATGCAGTCTTGGTAACTTTTATTTGAAATTCAAAATGCTTACTTTGAAAATTGAATTTTAATTGGAATAATGTATTGTATTGTATTTCAGGTCTGAATTGACAAAATAATGTAGAATTGACCAAATGACCATAGGCTACAATAGTTAGCAGGAAAGATGTCATAATACGAACAAAATATATTTTTCAAGTTTCAATGGTTGTAGGACTTTTATAACAGATCATGGTTTCAAAGATTTACCAGCATATCCTATACACGTGGCTCTCTATATTACACATTTAATGGTTCATCAAGCGTTATTAATTGTTAGATTTATATTGTAAGAAGAGCTTGCAAATACTAAAGGGGTAATCAGAATCCGTATATCGAAGAAGAACAGACAACACAATGGCCAATTGTTAGGAGATACCAAAGGGGTAATCAGAATCTGTATATCGAAGAACCGACAACACAATGGCCAAAAGTGAGAAGATACCAAAGGGGTAATCAGAATCCGTATATCAAAGAAGAACAGACAACACAATGGCTAACAGTTAGAAGATACCAAAGGGGTAATCAGAATCCATATATCAAAGAAGAACAAACAACACAATGGCCAAAAGTTAGAAGATACCAAAGGGGTAATCAGAATCCATATATCAAAGAAGAACAGACAACACAATGGCTAACAGTTAGAAGATACCAAAGGGGTAATCAGAATCCATATATCAAAGAAGAACAAACAACACAATGGGTAAAAGAAAAAGGACAAAAGGACAAACACCGATCTGTAAAACATACACACCGAGTAAAACACCACTAAAATTCGGGGGTGAACTCAGGTGCTCCGGATGGGTACCCAGTTCCTGTTCCAGTACTGGCATCCGTCGTCTTAATCTAGTTACAAATCTCGTAATAGGTCATGAATGAGGAAAGGACCAGGAGGTGTTTACGACAAGTGGAACATATCTGTGGTCATTTGTGACACAGATGTTCCATAACTGTCAACAAAGTCATGGTGGCGACCGTAAAACTTTCGAAGTGATGACTTCAACTTAACCAAGAGGAACCCTTGGTTCAGTAGCTTCCTATATAATGTGCGCATGAACTTAATGGTTTTTCTGACACAACTAGTAACTATTTAGTCAAGTCACTAAAAGAGTCGGCAAAATTATAATGATTTTTTAATTGTTATAGATTGAACCATGATTTTACTCAGTTCATTGAAATGGCAAAACACTTTTATTCATGACGATTTTATTAAAACTATTCATTTCTCACAGTTTTAAGTCACGAACGATATGTCCTATATTCTCTATTGTGTGAATTTCTGTTTTATATCGTTAATTTTAGCAAATAGACAGATACTTATTAATAATTTGAAGGTGTGAGGTTGGAGTCCATAACAGTGTGTTCTTTCCACCAGTGTATTCTTTCCAGAGAACAAGTTACACTAGTGTATAATTTCCAGAGGACAAGTTACACTAGTGTATAATTTCCTGAGGACAAGTTACACTAGTGTATAATTTCCAGAGGACAAGTTACACTAGTGTATAATTTCTAGAGGACAAGTTACACTAGTGTATAATTTTCAGAGGAATTATTGTACTAGGTATATTTTTCCATGCTAACCCTAACCCTAACCGGAAATTCTACACACCGGAATAAAAGTACGCTTACACATAGAACTAATTTAACCCATCTACTGTTAAAAGAAGTGCATGTACGAAGCCAGGAAAGTGAACAGTCATGTATGTGTCTGTTACGGATATCAACTTATATATCTCAATATCTACCATTTTTCTAATGTATTTTGGAAATATTAATACAGTGTGTTTTTTTTTAATTTGTATCTAAATATTCATTATATATTATTGGCTGTTGCTTGCCCGATACAATATTATGTGATAACTTTTGTCAGTGATTTCCTGAAGGTCGGCGATTTTCTTCGGGTACACCGGATTCCTCCACCTATAATACTGACCGCCACGATATAACTGAAATATTGTTGAAAGTGGCGTTAAATACTATAACACCCCTTGTTTCTTTTGTTATTACCTCGTATTTAACTTTTGTTATTACCTCGTATTTAACTTTTGTTATTACCTCGTATTTAGCTTTTGTTATTACCTCGTATTTAGCTTTTGTTATTACCTCGTATTTAGCTTTTGTTATTACCTCATATTTAGCTTTTGCTATTACCTCGTATTTAGCTTTTGTTATTACCTCGTATTTAGCTTTAGTTATTACCTCGTATTTAGCTTTTGCTATTACCTCGTATTTAGCTTTTGTTATTACCTCCTATTCAGCCTTTGTTATTACCTCGTATTTAGCTTTTTTTATTACCTCGTAATTAGCTTTTGCTATTACCTCGTATTTAGCTTTTGTTATTACCTCGTATTCAGCTTTTGCTATTACCTCGTATTTAGCTTTTGTTATTACCTCGTATTTAGCTTTTGTTATTACCTCGTATTTACCTTTTGTTATTACCTCGTATTTAGCTTTTGCTATTACCTCGTATTTAGCTTTGTTATTACCTCGTATTTAGATTTTGTTATTACCTCGTATTTAGCTTTTGTTATTACCTCGTATTTAGCTTTTGTTATTACCTCGTATTTAGCTTTAGTAATTACCTCGTATTTAGCTTTTGCTATTACCTCGTATTTAGCTTTTGTTATTACCTCGTATTCAGCTTTTGCTATTACCTCGTATTTAGCTTTTGTTATTACCTCGTATTTAGCTTTTGTTATTACCTCCTATTTACCTTTTGTTATTACCTCGTATTTATCTTTTGCTATTACCTCGTATTTAGCTTTTGTTATTACCTCGTATTTAGCTTTTGTTATTACCTCGTATTTAGCTTTACATGTCTATTTAGTACTTGGTAAATTTTACTACATAAAAGTTGTATTGGGTACATTTCGCCAAAGTACGTATATACTATAACTCGTTAACGTTAGTAATGGTAGGTATTGGGTTTCATAATTAGATGAATATATATCAAGTGTAAAGCTGAATGTGAACGGCTTTGACATTGGTGGAATTGTTGACCATCACTCTTACTTTCTATTGTCATAATATATACAAATATGTATATATGTGTATAGTAGAGATTATAAAAAGTCTACCCCAATAGAGTGAGTGAGTGAGCTATTGTTGTTTAACGCCAATTCAGTAATTTTTCAGCTATATATCATGGTGAGAACAAGTTAATTTTGAATGAGATGATGATTAGGTCCGCTTTGTATTAGACCAACACGCTGAGTTGGATTTTTATACTGCTAGCTCACTGAAACAACAGTTGGCAGATAGTTATGCCGCCCCACGCGGACACATTATCCTGATCCCGAGCCAACCAGTCTTTGCTCTTTCTCCTAAATGCTGCGTGCTTAGTAGAGAAGCAACAAATGCCAATGTTTTAGTCTTGGGTTTGATCGGACGGTGGCTCGAACCCACGATCTACCGCACTCGAGGCGAACACGCTAACCATTACACCACCGATGCGGTTCTACCTCAATAGAAAACATAGATGATTTATGCTTATGATATATATATATATATATCGGTGATCGGTTCTCTTTAGAAATTTAACTCTGGTCTTTCAGATATTTGAATTACAATACCATGCAGTATATTTATTTTTAATTGTTCAATGAAATCCTAATGATCATGGGTATACTTACTTATATTCTTTAATCATTAGTTTTAATCCTTCTCCAAACTGACCGGTGGACAGATAATCTTTAGCTTCTTTATAAATATGGTCAATGCAATCTTCATTTAAAATCTTAAAACTGAGATGTGCTGTCAACTGATGCGTACACCTAAAATTTTGAATTTACAACAACAAAAGAAGATAAATTATAAGATTAAATACAATCAAACACAATCACCTACTATAAACCTTTTCTTGGGAAAAATCAACATAAACATATATTTGACTAACATTCAAGTTATCATGTCTTGTGTGTTTTACCTTTATCAATATAAACACTTGTTTTTCTATAGACCACAATAGTGTTACAATCATTCGGTGATACGGTGTTATTTAATAAAATACGTCTAGAACCTTTGACCAAAAAAATCCATGGGTTTTTCACATTCTCTTATTTCTAAAACGAAACTTAAAACATGATCTGTAAACCTTTTAACCAGCATAGGCCAAAAGAGAGCCGATTTCGACTTTGGTACAACTAAAATACCCTTAGCTTTACAAAGTCTCATATGATTAATGCATTTATTGACTAAATAAACAGGTGGAACTAACCAATTATTGTGGGTTGACCAATCAAATGCGAAAGAATCTATCCCTCCCCGCCCCCACCCGCTCATGTTGATCTTTTAATGTCCACTTGAACTTTAAGCTGATACTTATAAAGGACCCCATTGGAAATAAGCTGAATGGCTTTCATGGGCTATCCTTGGTGAGAAAGTTCTCAGCAGCTATAATTGGTGGATTGAAGTTTCAGTTAAAGATGGCAGTTTTATGTTTTATTTTTAACTTAACGAGAAATTTTTAAACACTTGTGTATGATGTTGAAATTTTTAAACCTAAATATATTTTACCTTTTACCTTTACCTTTATATCAGGTGTAAAATATTTAGAATTAATTATAAAAAAAAATTATTTTTAAAATCAACAAAACGATGGCATGTAAATGGTCCCCATAATGTATCATAATAATTTAAATGGTCCCCATAATGTACCATAATAATTTAAATGATCCCCATAATGTACCATAATAATTTAAATGGTCCCCATAATGCATCATAATAATTTAAATGGTCCCCATAATGTACCATAATAATTTAAATGGTCCCCATAATG
>MJUT01054308.1:184580-213018 GCA_002080005.1 Gigantidas platifrons | reverse complement strand
TGATATTTCTACCATAGTTGGGACTTCGTCCCATACTAGTAAAACTTCTACATCCAATATGGTTATTCCAGAGTGACTTAGTGGTTTCAACTCGCATACACAAAACAAGAAAGTTCGGTCCAATCTGACACATACCGTTCCTAAAATTGTACTGCCTTCCTAGACATTTGGAGATAATATGATAATAGGTGTTACCTAACTTGGGACGAAGTCCAATAATTTTTTAAACAATATATTGGGGACCAATCTCCGGACAGTTTTCGTATCCGCTACCGAACATGGTTCATAACCGGAGGTAGTAAATAAACTTTATTGTACAATAGCTTTAGTTTGCACATTTAGTTGTTCATGTGCGATGCTTTATTCACGAGAAAAGCCGTCATTATTTTTATACATCATAAAAATTATAAACATTGTCGGTCATCTTTGTTTACGGTTGTCAAGGACTACTTCACGCTCTATCTCGCGTTATTTTGAACAGGTTCCACTTCTCACGAGAGCTGAAACCTGATTTTTTTCTACATCCACAAGGATTTTATTTATACAATATGTCGTTTTTAGTACTTTGATACTGGTGCCCCTTCAAGAGCAATTTTCTACTGCATCGAATTTTTTGCAGAAACCCACTGTAGCTGTACATGTATTGGTTCCGGTATGTCATTTCCGGTGCATGAAAATTTAGTCATTAGTATATAGAAAAAAATTGCTATTTCTACCATAGTTTGGACTTCGTCCCATATTATACCTAGTCACATAGCTGACTTAGTCTTGGAATACATCCCAAAAATACTCTGCATCATATGGTCAAATTTACAAATTGTGAAAAGATACCCTGATCGTATACTTTATCCATTCATACCTTGTCACCATGTCGCGATAAACTGGTTGACATAGTACATGCATATGGACCCTTATTCTTGTGCTTGATACCGGATACATGTAGTGCCCACAAGTTCTGGATTGAAAGCACAAGCCGAACCCTGTCATAGGAATTTGTTGACAATAATCGGGATATCTGAGCTAGCCGAGGCATCTTATTCATGAAACTTGTGTCAATTGAATTTACACTGGATGATATTCCATTGTTGTTGGAGTATCGACCCGATTTTTGTTACAGTGTCGCCCACGTAGGGACCATTTTCTTGAATATAATATTGTGATTCATAAACAAGGGGCTCACCTGGTGATTTTTTTTAATTGGTGATTGATTAACTCGGGTTGGATATTTTCTTTTATATTCTGAGTTTGAAGTAGTGATTTAACTACTTAACTATTATGAATATGGACGATCTGAAACGAGAAATTAAAGATATAGAGAGAGAATAGAGTAGAATAAAAAATTCAGAAAGTCTTGAACCACCAAGATTGTCTCCCTCCCCAAATTATCAAAAGAAGGACTTGGTATGGGACTTGTGCTTAATCTAAATATGATTCAACACCCAAGTTCTCTAGTTTTAGAGATAAAAAATCTACTTTATATACAGTCCTAGTCCAAACCAGGAACACATAAATAGGGATAAAGATTCACCTTATCACTTGTCCTCCCCTGACAAAGTAGGCCAGTCTAAACCTCCGACAATAGGCCGCAGGTTTGACAATCCTTATCTTGGTGATAAATATTCAACAACCGATCAAGATCGTGATTGTTTTGAATTCGGTACGGAAGGAAACGCGAACCGGCGCGGTCCATCTCCGATAAAACATCACTTTGGAGGTTTATCAAATTCAACGGGTTTACACGTGGTCGCGGACACTCGTGCCACAAACCACCGACATAATAAACCAATTTGTAATCCAATTCCCTTTGATGGTAAACAATTGGAGATAAAAGATTGGATATGCAACTTTGGAAATTGTAAATCTGTTTATCAATTGACTGATCAGGAATGTATACAAATATTACCAGCTTATTTAAGGACTCAAGCTTTACAGTTATATAATGATATGACTGATGTAGAAAAGGGGGATTATACTACATTTACTTTGGTAAAAACCCTGGTCAAGAAATTTGACCCTATGCAGGATCCGGGTGTGTTCGACGAATCTTCTAGAAATTCATATTACACTGTAACAAGACGTAAAAGACGACTCCCTGGGTGGTTCTGGGATTTTCTAATATATTAAAACAGTGGTCCCCGGTCTAGAATCGTGTCTTGTCTGTCTTGTACATGTCTTTTCATGCTTGTATATGTTATGTTTAATTGTTTTATTTGTGTATATAATTGTTTATTTTGACCACCATCACACCAATCACATTTTTTTTTATTATACATAATTGTAAACTCCACATCATACTATCTGAGGTTTATTCATTAAATCATTATCTGGTCAGGTTAATTTACTAGTATGTACTGTATTTTATTTTTAAATTGCCCCGTGAAATTAATGTTCATTTGCTGATAAAGGTGTATATATATTTTTTTCATAGATATACATGTATGTATATTATTATTTAGAAATTGTCCTTTGGCAGTTTTGGGCTCTGGTGTTGGAGTATCGTCTGGCCAAAATTGCCTGATGTCCATACACTTGACCCCGGCTGCCTGCTATACTTTTTGGTAAATATTGAAAAGTTAATTATTTTTTTATTTTTTTTTTATTTTTTTATTTTTTGGTTAATAACCTTGACCAGATTAATAATCGAGATTTATTTTCTAAACATTGTAAAGATCGAAGGTTTCCATAAGATAGTTCGAAATTAAATCGTATTTTGTCTAACTTAGATAATAATAATAACTATTTTATAAGTAAATAATTCATTTGAACTTAAAAGTTTATTGTTTTTTTTTATATTTTTATTTGTTTTATTCATTTATAACCGTGTTGTTCTGAGGTGAATTTCCGTTAGTTCACAATAAACAAAACCAAAATAATAATAATTATTTAATTATTATTACTTAGAATTCGTTTGAAACCTTCAATCTAATTTCAAGTTAGTAATCATTCCAAGTAATTATCGTATATAGTCATTAGGAGTCCGACACCTGTACGTGGTTTACAACGTTGGAGTAGAGCTTGGTGGATCGTGGTAAACTCCATATACTACTATTGTGTATTGGTAGCATGACTACTATCTTTGGTGTCCGTATTCCATAGAATGAATACCTGTAATTGCGTCCGCATTTCTCCGGATGACTACCTGAATTTATGGCCGTTCTTTATAAGAGGACCGTCCACAAGTATATTCATATTTATATTCATATTGGATAATCGTCGTCTTCAATTAGACAATGATCATATATTATGTGTGGATTAATGACTGTATCTATTAATTGGGATTTTCGGCGAAACTACTTCATAAAGGTAACCAGAAAAATTTTTTCTTGTCTATACCACACTATTCGTCTAGAAACTTCGGATATTTCCTTGGGAAAATTTGACTTGGATACATTAGTACATGCCTGAACATTCTAGTCTTATAATATTATGGATAAAAAAATATATAGAACATTTTGATACCGGATAGAAGATACAATATTGTTGATATACACTAGATGTGGATGGAAATATACCGCCTTAGACTCTTGTTCACGTTGCCGTCTTTGAAGTATATCACTACGTACGTTAGAACTATAGTAAACCTGTATATATCAGGACTAATTTTGTATACATGTACATGCAGTTTCCTGGAAGAAAATGGCACGCAAAAGCTAGAAGTTAGAATACCTACAAAATAGGGTGAAAATATTAATATAGTGGAAACTGGATACATGGAATGACGTTTACTAAATGGTTCCAATGGGATAACCGATAGTACTCGTTTCTGTAGATTGATGTATCCTTCTGGATTGCGTGTGTGATGGAAACTAATTGTTATGGAGATGCGTCTGGATTCGGGTGTCAGGTTATATATATATTTTTGAGACTTTCATACTCTATTTAAAATATTTTATTTATGCAAAATTTATGTTATATTGTCTGGAATCTTAAAAGGTGTATGCTCAGGAAATATTTGGGATCAGATAGAGTTCATCTCTCTCAAAATAGGATGAAATCTTATTTTTATGATTTGAAGAGAGCTGCTTTATATGCATTAAAGCGGATATAATTTTTTTGTGTGTGTAGGATGTTCGGTGAAAAATTAAACGCCCTAGTACCAATTATAAACTGATCGTTACTTTAATCATCCTAAATAGAATGGTGAAATTGAATAGAATTTTTTTTGTGGTGTGATTGGTGGGTCATTTAATATTTTCGTGTATGTGGAGTATTTTTTTTTGTTTTTATTATTATTATGTTCATATCATGTTTGTTTTTCAGGTGAGGAATGTTTATCGATTTACCAGAATGAATATAGAATTATATTCCAGTCCGTTAATTTCAGATTCCGATAGTAATAAATTTAAGATTAAAATTGTCAAGATATGAAGACATATCTTTTTGGTAAGGCGGGGGGAAGTGTAACATTTTTGGGGTCAATTCTTTACTATTTACGCTGTTTCTTTACTTTTTTTAAATCTTGTCCTACTTGGCCTCTTGATTTCCGGGACGTTACATTTAAAAAACAACCCGTGGAGAACCCCTAGTATATTCGGAAATATTTATTTAGCCAATCAAATAAATGGAATTTCCCTGTCAACCAATCAAATGAAGGGGATTTCTTAGATTCAATAATTTAAATGGGAAAGTCTAGAGAAATTTGAATATTTCGCGCCCTCCGGTTAGCTCGTGCTGGTCTGGTGAAAAATGTTCATTCTAGACTGGGGAATTGAAGGTGAAACATCTTTGGTAGGAACTAAGAAACATTTTCTTCATGGATTAAAATTTCGTGTATTTTTCTTTGGTTAAAATCAGTCTGTGATGGACAACGCGCGACCCGGTATTTTATTTCTTTAAATTTAATTGAAACTTAAATCGTGAGTGTTATTTGGAATTTTCTAGAAGCAGACGCTGAATTTTTATTCTATGGTAAGACATGCATACATTTCCCCTTGAAAACGAGTGTCAATATTATTACGAATCCTATCAATTCCTGTTTTGATAGATTAAGAAATTATCTTGATTTTTTTTAAAAGGAAGTTTGTTTATTCATCATAATCTTCTTTGTTATCCGTGACATGTCAATGTAAATTTCACCTTAGACATATCTAAACATTTAAGTATCTGAAAGTTTGGGGTTATATCGTTCCCATATTTTCATATGTGATATACGAGATTTGTGTACATTTAATCCTGGAAAAATATGAATGAAAAATAAACCCGAAAACTGAGTGGATAGTTCACGACATATAGATTGTATAGTTTCCATAAGTTCACGTATAAAGAAACGTGTAATTTGGGAAAATTTCAATCTCGAGTGTTAACGGAGGTCAAATAGTGTATTAGACTGTGGATTGTGTAATTTCAATAGTATTCCGTATAGGTAGGAATATTATGAAATTTCAATCTTGAGGGATAATGCTAATCCCTCTTGGGATTCGAAGCCAGAGTTGTTTTCTGATATTGCCATCAGAAAGCAACTCTGGCTTCGAATCCCAAAAGGGATTAGGGTAATGCAAGTAGAAATGTAAATGCACTGGGATCAGTTAATGTACAATTCCATCTAATTAGTGATAAACTTATTTTTTGGGTAAATGGGTCATAAGTCGGCATCCGTGGTTAGTTTATAATTGAGATACTTTTAGACAAAGGATTGATAACTGATTGATTAAGGATCAATTAAAGGTTTGAATAAACAACGTAATTACTGACACATTTTAATTGTTGATTTATGTTTGTGAATTTTGTGTAATAAAATATAATTTATGTAAAAGTCTTGATTAATAGCTCCGGAATACAAGTACAGTTATTTACTTTTGTCCTAGATGAGCCTACAGGTGATATCCTGTACCCGGGTTTCCTTACAGAAATAAATTAGCTTGGCGATCGTTCGTCTAGAGGTGACATCCGGTACTCGAGTTTCCTTACAGAAATAAATTAGCTTGGCAATCGTTCGTCTAGAAGTGATATCTGGTACTCTAGTTACCTTACAGAACTAAATTAGCTTGGCAATCAGAGGATACCCTAGAAGAGTAACAAGGTCAAAAGTTCAATTGCGTCATTGTTTCTATTTTTAACACTTTCCCGGGTGGTTCATACGGAACCCGAGTAACGCGAGTTCGATCCAGGGTCCCATTCGAACTTGGCCTCTGATATCCAATATACTAGTAAAACTTCTCCATCCAATATAGTTATTCCAGAGTGACTTAGTGGTTTCAACTCGCATACACAAAACAAGAATGTTCGGTCCAATCTGACCCATACTGTTCCTAAAATTGTACTGCCTTCCTAGACATTTGGAGATATTATACCTAGTCACATAGCTGACTTAGTCTTGGAATAAATCCCAAAAATACTCTTTGCATCATATGGTCAAATTTACAAATTGTTAAAAGATACCCTGATCGTATACTTTCAGTCCATTCATACCTTGTCACCATGTCGCGATAAACTGATTGACATAGTACATGATTATGGACCCTTGTTCTTGTGTTTGATACCGGATACATGTAATGTCCACAAGTCCTGGAGCGAAAGCACAGGCCGAACCCTGTCATAGGAAATTGTTGACAATAATCGGGATATCTGAGCTAGCCGAGGAATCTTATTCGTGAAACTTGTGTGAATTGAATTTACACGGGATGATATTCCATTGTTGTTGGAGTATCGACCCGATTTTTGTTATACTAGTCTAAAAATTCTGGGCTCGTTTTATCACTGCACTGAATTAACATGATATTGTAACTGACAAATTTATCCTAGTTTAAAAAGTCCGGTTCCATTTCACCACTGAACTGATTTAACATGATATTGCAAGTGACAAAGTTATCCTAGTTTAAAAAGTCCGGGCTCATTTTACCACTGGACTGGCTTGACATGATATTGTAAGTGACAAATTTATCCTAGTTTAAAAAGTCCAGGCTCATTTTACCACTGGACTGGCTTGACATGATATTGTAAGTGACAAATTTATCCTAGTTTAAAAAGTCCGGGCTCATTTTACCACTGGACTGGCTTGACATGATATTGTAACTGACATATTTATCCTAGTTTAAAAAGTCCGGTCTCATTTTACCACTGAACTGATTTAACATGATATTGCAAGTGACAAAGTTATCCTAGTTTAAAAAGTCCGGGCTCATTTTACCACTGGACTGACTTGACATGATATTGTACGTGACAAATTTATCCTAGTTTAAAAAGTCCGGGTACGCTCTACCACTAATTTAACTGCTACATAATGTTGAGAATGTTTCTGAGACTTATGGGGAGTTCTTCGGTATGCGAAAATACTGACACAATCACATATGTAGCTCTCTTGTATTATTGCATCTTTATAAGACGTAGACGCTTATAATTGTATCTTCTTAGGACGCAGACGCTTATTATTGTATCTTCATAGGACGCTGACACTTATTATTGTATCTTCATAAGACGTAGAAACTTATTGTATTTTCATAGACTATTGACAATTATTATTGTATCTTCATAGGACGCTGACACGTATCATTGTATCTTCATAGAAAATAGACACTTATTGTATCTTCATAGAACATTGACGCTTATTTTTGTATCTTCATATGACGTTGACACGTATCATTGCGGTATCTTCATAGAAAATAGACACTTAATTATTGTATCTTCATAGAACATAAACGCTTATTATTGTATCTTCATAGGACGCTGACACGTATCATTGTATCTTCATAGGACGCTGACACGTATCATTGTATCTTCATAGAAAATAGACGCTCATTATTGTATCTTCATAGGACGCTGACACGTATCATTGTATCTTCATAGAAAATAGACGCTCATTATTATACAGCTATAATTTTAATCCAATCAAAAAGACTCATTTAAGACATGTGACCGTACATTATTTTCCCCGTATTGTACAACCGGAAGCCGTATTTTTTCCGTATTGGACGTCCAATACGGAAACAATACGGCTTCCGGTTGTGCAATACAGGAAAAATTAACTTGTTCGATATTTAACAGTTTGAGGAAAAAAAGAAAGTTGCTTAGAATAATTGTTGATCAGTTATTTTGCTGCTTTTAATTCATTTTTAGAGTTTTCGGGATCTGTATTGATACAGAACATTTTACTAATGTGACGAAATACTGTTGTGTAGTTGTTCTATTTAGACTGTATTAAAAGTTAAGCATAAAA
Organism: Gigantidas platifrons; assembly: GCA_002080005.1. Classification (NCBI taxonomy): domain Eukaryota; kingdom Metazoa; phylum Mollusca; class Bivalvia; order Mytilida; family Modiolidae; genus Gigantidas; species Gigantidas platifrons. The sequence continues at coordinate 204,866 of MJUT01054308.1, read as the reverse complement.
TTGTTGTTATAGTATTGATCATTTCAGCTGTATAATAAATAGGTCATTATACAGTGTTATGTACAATATGGAAATATATCTTACCTCCTACATAAATGTAAGAAAATGATTTGATACAGGGTTAGTAAATTCCCTTTAATTAGTAATAGTTGACTTGATGTATTTTGGGAAATAACTTGTGTTCTTTAAACATTCTTTCCAGGGATTTGAAAACAGTTTATTGTTTTTGTGAAAATTTTGACTGTTCTTGCTGAACATTATGTGATATTTTTCTGTGATATAAAATATCGAAAATTTGTATTTTTCAATTATTTGATGAATTCTTGAGTATAGACTCATAAAGGTAAGAACAAAAACTCAGAACTTCAAATCGAAAGGGTAGTCGGAAAGATATATTCGTTACACAGTGTGTTAGTGACCTAATACGTTATATACGGGGTCAGTAAATTGCATATGGGGCTCGACTTCGTCTCGCCCCATATGGAATTTACTGAACCCGTATATAACGTATTAGGTCACTAACACACTAACACACTGTGTAACTAATAATATTGTATTGTATTCAATACAATACAGACTCGTACAATATATTTCCATATTGTACATAACACTGTACAATAACCTATTATTATTATATCTTCATAGGACGCTGACACGTATCATTGTATCTTCACAGAAAATAGACGCTTATTATTGTATTTTCATAGGACGTAGACACTTATTAATGTATCTTCAGAGGACGTAGAAACTTTTTATTGTGTCTTTAAAAGATGTGGATTCATTACATTAATAAATGATTTCAACAAAACAATTGGTTCTGTTATGACAATATGGCTTACATGGGTAAAATACAAGTGTTGGGTTGGGGAGATGCATATATCCACATACAACAATTATAAGTCTCTGTAACTTTTCTAAAGCTCAGCCTCATATGAGTATAGGAAAAGATCAACAAAGAGAGGAGCACAATTTGTTCCCATATGGATGTCGATGAATTGTTAAAAAATGTGCTTGTCGAACTCAAATACATACAAACAACGAAAAATAGATGAATCTCTTTACAAAAGAAAATTGGAGTAAGGACAATCCGTACCTTACGAATTTGGTTTATGCAAATCTACGAAAGTCATGTTACTCTAGTTACAAACCTATTTATATCCCATGAATGCAGAAATGATGGGATGTGATTACCACAAATAGAACATATCCGTGGTCATATGTTACACATATATTCTGTAGCGGTTAATCAAGTCAGTATGGCGACTGTAAAACTCTCGAAGCTATGACTTGAAGAAGAACTTGAAGATACCAAAGGGGTAGTAATCAGAGGCACTAAATCATAGAAAGTAAAACAATGTAATGACAAAAAGAAAAGAGACAACCAATAATCTATAAAACACCATATACAGAAAACTAAAAGTTAGAAGATACCAAAGGGGCAGTCAATAATCTATAAAACACCATATACAGAAAACTAAAAGTTAGAAGATACCAAAGGGGTAGTAATCAGAGGCACTAAGTCATAGAAAGTAAAACAATGTAATGACCAAAAGAAAAGGGACAGCCAATAATCTATAAAACACCATATACAGAAAACTAAAAGTTAGAAGATACCAAAGGGGTAGTAATCAGAGGCACTAAATTATAGAAAGTAAAACAATGTAATGACCAAAAGAAAAGGGACAGCCAATAATCTACAGAACACCTTACAGAAAACTAAAAATTGAGCAACACGAACACTACTGAAAACCGGGTTGTAATATTGGGTGATCTGGAAGGGGAGGTATTTCCTGCTCCTCTAGTGACTTCCGTCCTGTTACTGTTGTTACATACTAGTTCATAAGTCATGTATAAGTAAAGGACCTGATTGTGATTACGACAAAGGAAACATATCCGTGGTCATAGGTAACACGGATATATCTTTAACAGTTAACCAAGTCATGGTAGGGACGGTACAACATCCGAAGAAATGACTTGAACTAGGAACTATTGTTAGCAGCAACCCTCTATCAAGAAAACAAAAAAAATTTTGTTTGTTTTTTTGTTTGTTGGAGTATAACGCCACTTTCAACAATATTTTAGTTATATCGTGGCGGTCTGTTTTATTGGAGGAAGAAACCGGAGGACCCAGAGAAAGCCATCGACCTGTCGCAAGTCACTGACAAACTTTATCACTTCGACCTGATCGAGATTCGAACTTACAACAATAGTGGTGATAAGCACTGGTTGCATAGGTAGTTGTAAATCAAACTACCACACGATCACGGTCACGACGGCCCCAAATCAAGACAGGAACCACCAGTTGAGAGGTATATACTCTATATGGAGGTGATAACGTAAGTCAGAGAAACAAAATGATAATATTGCACAGAGTACACTTCACCACTGAGGGAGTCGATAAAAAATGTTAGAAAATACCGAATGGACAATCACAATCCAGAGAAAATGGAAACATAGGGTTCACAAGATGGAGAAAAAAAATATTTGTTGGACACCACTATACGCAAACAAACACAAATATCGTAAATAAGACATGAGCACTCCTACAAACAACTGGAGGTAAAGACGAACCGAACATCGTTTTTATGCGGAAATCATAACGGATGTCACAACACAGAACTCAGAATGTAAAGACACATAATAGGACAGCACAAGAAAACTAAAAAAAAAATAAAAAAGAGAAACACGGACCCCACCAAAAAACCGGGGGTGAATTCGTGAATGGTAAGCAGTTCCTGCAGTGTCAATTCACAAAGCATTTTGGTTTCGAGTGAAAAAGCAATGTGCAACAGCAGTGTGCAACGGCAGTGTATAACAGTAGTGTGTAACAGCAGCAGTATGAAACAGCAGCAGTGTGCAACAGTAGTGTGTAACAGCAGCAGTGTGTTACAGCAGCAGTGTGCAACAGCAGCAGTGTGTACCGGCAGTGTGCAACAGGAGCAGTGTGTTGTAACAGAAGTGTGCAACAGCAATGTGTAACGGCAACAGTGTGTAACAGCAGCAGTCAAGTGTGTAACAGCAGCAGTGTGTAACGGCAGTGTGGAACAGCAGCAGTGTGTAGCAGCAGCAGTGTGTTGTAACCGCAGCAGTGTGTAACAGCAGCAAGGTGTAACAGAAGTGTGTAACAGCAATGTGTAACGGCTACAGTGTGCAACAGCAGTATGTTGTAACTGCAGCAGTGTGTATCGGCAGTGTGGAACAGCAGCAGTGTGTAACAGTAGTGTGTAACAGCAGCAGTGTGTTGTAACAGCAGCAGTGTGTTGTAACAGCAGCAGTGTGTTGCAACAACAGGAGTGTGTAACAGTACTGTGTATCAGCAGTGTGTAGCAGCAGCAGTGTGTTGTAGAAGCAGCAGTGTTGTAACAGCAGCAGTGTGTAACGGCAGTGTGCAACAGCAGTGTGTAGCATAGCAGCAGCAATGTATAACGGCAGTGTGTAATAGCAACAGTATGTAACAGCAGCAGTGTGTAACGGCAGTGTGTAGCAGCAGTGTGTAACAGCAGTAGTGTGTAACTGCAGTATGTTGTAACAGCAACAGTGTGTAACTGCAGCAGTGTGTAACAGCAGTGTGTTGTAACAGCAGCAGTGTGCAGCAGCAGCAGTGTGTAACAGCAGTGTGTTGTAACAGCAGCAGTGTGTAACAGCAGTAGTATGTAACAGCAGCAGTGTGTAACAGAAAGAAATGTGTAGCAGCAGCAGTGTGTAACTGCAGCAGTATGCAACAGCAGTGTGTTGTAACAGCAACAGTATGTAACAGCAGCAGTATGTTGTAACAGCAGCAGTGTGTAACTGCAACAGTATGTAACAGCAGCAGTGTGTAACAGAAAGAAGTGTGTAGCAGCAACAGTCTGTAACTGCAGCAGTATGCAACAGCAGTGTGTTGTAACAGCAGCAGTGTGTAACAGCAACAGTATGTAACAGCAGCAGTATGTAACAGCAGCAGTGTGTAACAGAAAGAAGTGTGTAGCAACAGCAGTGTGCAACTGCAGTATGTTGTAACAGCAGCAGTGTGTAACTGCAGTATGTTGTAACAGCAGCAGTGTGCAACTGCAGTATGTTGTAACAGCATTATGTTGTAACAGCAGCAACGTGTAACTGCAGTATGTTGTAACAGCAGCAGTGTGTAACAGCATCAGTGTGTAACAGCAGTATGTTGTAACAGCAGCAGTGTGTAACTGCAGCAGTGTGTTGTAACAGCAGCAGTGTGTAACAGAAGTGTGTAGCAGCGGTGTGCAACAGCAATAGTGTGTAATGGTAGTGTGTAACAGCAGTGTGTAACGGCAGTGTGTAACAACAGTGTGTAGTAACAGAAGTGTGTAGCAGCAGCAGTGTGCAACAGCAGCAGTGTGTAACGGCAGTGTGTAACAGCAGCAGTGCGTAACATATGTGTGTAACAGCAGTGTGTTGTAACAGCAGCAGTGTGCAACAACAGTGTGTAGCAGCAGCAGTGTGCAACAGATAGGTTTTTCCTTAAAAAGCCGTTAACTATGCGGCGGTAGTAATAGTTTTTTCTTTTGATTATTTCCCTTTGGCCGTTATTTCCAACCGAATGATTTCTAGTGAAATCTATTCGCTCTGGCTCTGTGTAGTTAATGTAGTCATTATTTAGAAATTGTTAGAGCGATTAGACGCAAAATTCACGCGATCAACCTAGATCGTTCCTTCAATGAGGAGGAAAGTGAAGACGAAGAGCTGCGTCAGCTGAAGGCAGCCTTAAAATCCACGGATGCAGATATAAAGAAGCAAAGATTAGAGAATGACAAGCAGAGACTGAGAGCAGAACTAGTCAAAAAGTGATCTACAGAAACATTGATTTCATTTGATTTGGTTTTTGGTGTTTAACACCACTTTCAACAATATTTCAGCTATATCATGGCGACCAGTTTTAGTGGTGGAGGAAGCCGGAGTACCCGGAGATAACCACCGACCATGGGCAAGCAACTGGTAAACTTTATCACTTGCGGCTGCGAGTCGAGTGCACCCTTTTTTGTGATTTACAAAGCCGGGCGCGAACCCACGCCGTATTGGGGATAGGCTTGTATGAGTTGTTAAATCCAACGACCTTACTCACTGAGCCACCCGGGTCCCCTCTACAGAAAGAGAAAGGTGAGAAATTAAAATATAAGAAGTCAGAGGTTAGTAAAGTTATAAAGGAAAAATGGTCCTCACCATCAGATAAAGAATTTTCACTTACAAAATTGAGACAGGTTGAATATCTTAACGAGGTAGTGGATAAGAAATGATCAAAATTAGGGCTAATAGATAAGATAAAGGAAACCGATTCCTCTTCTTCGAGTGATGAGTCGGACTCAGCTAAATACAGTAAAAAGAAAGAGGGAAACATAAGGTTTCAGATAACTCTGATAACTGTTCAGAGAGCGAAGGTGGAAAATCTAAGAAAAAGAAGAAGAAAACAAAATCGGGTATAAGAACAAAATCATCAGATAAAGTTAAAACTCAGTTACTCTGGCCACAATCCGCTCTACAATATGAATTTGTAAATGATTCTGTTTCTTTCAAAGATTTAGACATTGCGCTCTTCACAGCTGGAGAGTTGGAGAATATTACAAGTAAAGGTATATCAGAAAAAGAAAAAAGCTGGACGGTTAAATCTTCTAAAAATGATCACTTATTATAGCAATATTTATTCTTGGAAAGGGCTGTTATCCTTTTACGCGGCTTGGTTACGAAAAATCGGATTGGGCCAGAAGACATGGGAAGATGATCCATCTTCTATTGAAGTCCCCATTTTAACACAGTATTTGCAAATGAAGTCTAAAGTATCAAACACGACTTTCAAGTTAACAGAAAATAAAGATAATCAGGTTTGGTTCTGTACTTTGTACAACAGAAATCAATGTACTCACAAAGGGGTACACAATACCTTTATCAAAGGTCAACAAAGGTCAGTTCAACACATGTGTACTGTATGTTGGAAGAAAGACAAAAACAAATTAAATCATCACGAATGCTCAAATTCCTGTCCAACCTTCCCATGGTCGGGAAGACTAGAAAAAACATTTTCTCCGTTGAATCTTGATGCGGAAATATTTTATCCTGAGTATTTAAAGCGGCATTAGCTACGATTTTGACCAAAAAAAAAACAAAAAAAAAGTATATGTTTTTAAAATTGGTAAATAGCTTTAAAGTGATGAAATAAAGGTAAATATTTCACATTAAACAGCTTATCGAACCACTTTTCGCCTTTTGAGAACGAAAATGATCATCGATTACTTATTTCCTTGCAAGCAAATAATTTGACCTCGCTTTTCCATGTTCAACTTACCTTTCTAGTGACAGGTAAAAACGAATAATTTGTATTTTGTAGCTTATTAACTGCAAACTTGTATGGTTCTTTGTCCATAATTAACACCTACTAAAAGCAGATGAACAAAAAAAAAAGAAATAAGTTATTGTTGTGCTGATTTAATGACGATTCAACAAACTCCGTAAACAATTAATGAGATGGCGTCCATTTCTTGATCGATCTTAAAACACAAGTAGTTACACGATTTTTCCTCGATGCGAGTACATTTCATAAAATTTATATACACACACGCACGTTTTATTAAGACATAAATCATATCTGATAGTTTTTATGGGTAACAAAAATTTACGATTTGGCAGATAATGCCCCTTTAACAGACTTGTCTAAAAATAAAACAATTTCATTGACTACTTCCGATGCTAAAATTTCACATTTTGAAAATTCGGGCCAGATTCTCCCATATCTTGTTGAAGATGAGTTTAAACATTTAAATTTAAGTACCTGAGTTTTAGATAGTTCTAATGTGCCGAATTGCAGAGTTTGTGATGAAGTAAGAGATTTGGACGTCAACTGGTTTCACTATTTAGATAAAATGGTAGCCGATCACGAGGCAATTCTAAGATCGGAAACGTATAATTTTCAGGAATGTAGAATTCCAGTTTTATCTCATTTAAACTTATACTTCAGAGTTCTGTCAATGGAGCTAACTTCTGCAGCCTATATTTGTCAACGAGTGGCTAATGCAGTTTCTTACATAATTTTAGTTATTTCATTTATATGTATTTTGTTTACCTATTATAGTAATCAGCCATTAAGGAAATGTTCAATTCCTTAGGTTTCTGGGAATTTTCAAGGGAGTGACTCATCCTTTGGAATCCTAATTTATTGAGGTAAGGGTCTACTTTCAGGGGAGTGTCTGATTCATCCCCTGGGAAGTTCTAACAGTTGAAGGAGTGTCTCATCTTTCACGTTTGGAGTTGAATTTTCAAGGAAGTGTCTCATTTCTTGGATTCAATCGTTATCACGTTAATAGGATTATGTATCTATTTGTAATTCATTTTTAATATCTTTATCAATTCAAAATTTTTACAGAATTGTTTAAGGGAATTATGTTTTATAGCAGCTATGCATGAAATTGAAGTGCGTGCTGTACATTTAGCTGGATCTGAAAATAGAATAACTGACTTTTTATCTAGATGGCACTTAGCAAACGAATTCAAAGACAAATTTTATACTTCAGTAGATTGTAATTTACATGAGTACATTGCAGAAGACTTAATTTTTAAGTTTACTCTCATGATAGGTGACATTTATAAGATGTGAATCTATTGTGATTAAGGTTTATTTTCCAAATTTAAATACACTGTACCTTTCAAAGTCTGAACTTTCACAGTTGAAGAAAGACGTTAAAGAATCTACTAGAGCTGATTATGCTTTAGGGACAAAGAAAAACGTGTTAGTCCAGTGGAGAGCCCTTTTGCTCGTTTACACTTATTCTAAACTTTTTTGTTTTCCTGTCAGTTTGTCTACGATATGTTGTTATATTCAATTCGTCTGTAGATCACTGAAATCTGTGGATTCCATCAGAAATTACATCAATTTGGACTACCCTTTTCCATGTTTAGAAAATGTTGTATATAAACTTCTTATAAAAGGATTGGTGAAAACTAAACACCATTTTCCAAGACGTGCTTTACCAATCACCCAAGATATTTTATTGGAAATGGTAAAGTTTTTAGATTTATACGATCCGTCAGATTGTGGTTTTTGGTGTAATTTTTTTTTTATTTTGACTTCTTTTTTATGTCAAGAAAGTATAATTTATATCCTGATTTCGTGCATTTTTTGATGCTAAGAAACAGTTAACTAGAGGCAAAGTTTTTATTAATAAAGGCGTAGCAATAGTAGCTTTTGAATGGACTAAGACCATTCAATCTGGCGAGAGAAGACTAAAAATTCCATTAGTTAACATTCCTTGCTCCGTTCTTTGTCCTGTTAATGCGTATATCCGCATGTGTTAAGTTATTCCAGCACCATCTTGGACGATTCGCCCGCCTTATAATTTCAGTATGTATGACAACATATACATATTGTATATACTATTATATATCTGTACTGTTTTTAACATATAAGGCAGATTTTATAAAGTTTTGTAGCCCGCCTATTTAAATGTGTTTGTGTCTTGTCTGTCTTGTATCATCTTCGCTAGCCAGTGGTTACGATTCTGGTTCCCCTTCTCTTCACCCTTGGCGGATCTAGAATACATTTTGAGGATTCGCGCTTTAATATTTCATTGGTTACGGCTGCCAGTACATGTATCCAATCAGAAGACGTTTTACACGGAGCACATGTTATCGACGAAATGTAAACAAAAATGGCAGCGGCCACAGAGTTGTGTCGACTCTGTCACGAAATATTGCCCAAAACTTTTCACTTGGTTGATAGTAAGTGTTTCCAAATTAAATTTATCACAAAAAACTTTTTCTTCACTGGGCGCTGCCATTTTCAACTCTGCAACATACGTATAACAAAACAATTCTGATTGGCTGGCGATGACGTCTATCTAAGGGGCGCAACTTCGATAACCCGCCAGGTGGCATTGCGCGCGAATTTCAAAATGTATTCTATGTCCGCCAAGGGTGAAGAGAGGGGGGACCCGAATCGTAACCCTTGGCTAGCGAAGATGGTCTTGTATATGTAAACTGTAGATTGCTATGTGTTGTCATGTATGTTTCATATCGGCTAAAATAAACGCATATTTATTTATTTTGTTTCATATTCAAGCCAAGTAATTGCAGTGTGTTGTAACAGCAGCAGTGTGTAACAGCAGCAGTGTGTAACGGCAGTGTGTAGCAGTAGCGGTGTGTAACAGCAGTGTGTAACGGCAGTGTGTAGCAGCAGTAGTGTGTAACAGCAGCGGTGAGTATCAGCAGTGTGTAGCAGCAGCAGTGTGTAGCAACAGCAATGTGTAACAGCAGCGGTGTGTAACAGCAGTGTGCAACGGCAGTGTGTAGCAGCAGCAGTGTATAATAATTATTTTGTTTCATATTCAAGCCAAGTAATTGCAGTGTGTTGTAACAGCAGCAGTGTATAACGGCAGTGTGTAGCAGCAGCGGTGTGTAACAGCAGTGTGCAACGGCAGTGTGTAGCAGCAGCAGTGTGTAACAGCAGCGGTGTGTAACAGCAGCGGTGTGTAACAGCAGTGTGTATCAGCAGCAGTGTGTAGCAGCAGCAATGTGTAACAGCAGCAGTGTGTAGCAGCAGCAGCAGTGTGTAACAGCAGCGGTGTGTAACAGCAGTGTGTAGCAGCAGCAGTGTGTAGCAGCAGCAGTGTGTAGCAGCAGTAGTGTGTAACAGCAGCAGTGTGTAACAACAGCAGTGTGTAACAGCAGTGTGTAGCAGCAGCAGTGTGTATCAGCAGCAGTGTGTAACAGCAGCGGTGTGTAACACAAACGAGTACTTACCTGGTACACCTGTTGGTAGGTTAAAGGTCACGATTGATCAATGGAAATTAATCACTGAAAACAGATACATACTTCAAGAATGGAGAACGGCTACAAACCAATCCTGATGATATTACACTTTCAAACAACAGAGCTGCTATAGATAATCTTGATCTTGTAACATCGGAGATTGAATCGTTACTACACACGGGTTGTTTTAAAGGAGTAAAACCTGTAGTAGTAAATCTACTCATCATCACGTACAACAAATCGAGTAAACCTAGACTCGTTTAAATTGTCGACACATTAATCCACATTTGTTTGAGTCTAGATTTAAATACGAAGACGCTAAGGTGGCTGAGACATTGTTCAAGAAGGAGATTATAGTTTTAGTTATGATCTTAAATTAGCTTATCCTCACATTTATTTTTTTATAAACATCAGCAATATTTCAGTTTCTAGTGGGGTCTTACTGGAGTATTAACTCAACTGGAGCTAAGATGAGTAAACAACTAAATATAAATGAAATATCTGACTGCGAGGTTTTTTTGGTGATACCTCAGATGTCGGCTTTGGTGCTTTTATATCAACACCAGTTGATGTTCAGTCTGAGAGCAATGGAATCTTTGGAAATTGGACTGAATGTGAAAAGAAAGAAAGTTCAACATGGAGAGAATAAGAACGTGTTAACCGAATTGAGAGAATAAGAACGTGCTAACCGAATGGAGAGAATAAGAACGTGTTAACCGAATGGAGAAAATAAGAACGTGTTATCCGAATGGAGAGAATAAGTACGTGTTAACCGAATTGAGAAAATAAGAACGTGTTAACCGAATTGAGAGAATAAGAACGTGTTAACCGAATTGAGAAAATAAGAACGTGTTAACCGAATGGAGAGAATAAGAACGTGTTAACCGAATGGAGAGAATAAGTACGTGTTATCCGAATGGAGAGAATAAGTACGTGTTAACCGAATGGAGAGAATAAGAACGTGTTAACCGAATATTTAATACATATACAAATATTATTGAACACAACAAATAACAGTCAATACTGACAATAAGAATGTTGAAAATATTCTGAATGTAGTTAATAGAAAAATGAAACCACAGAACACTGCTACAAGTATGCATTCATTGTGTGAAACAAATAGCACAGATCTCACAGCGAAATGGATTCCCAGAACTCATAACAAACATGCAGATGATTTTTAGTAGAATTCCAGATCAGGATAATTGGGAAATACGTTTAGCAGTTTTTCATGTTTTTAATGATTTATGGGGAAAATTTACCAGTGATATATTTGCTACACATTATACCTGTAACACATATTTCAATCGATCTAATTCCGGGATTTTGGTGCTCTAAAACTGACGCCATGGATTTATTTACCCAATTTTGGGGTCATGATTTGAATTGGTTAGTCCCTCCGCCAGCTAAGGTCGCAATGACAATTCACAAAATGAGACCAGACCATGCTAAGGGTACTTTATTATCCCAGAATGGAAATCTGCGCCATGTTGTCAACTTCTCTATAATATGAATGTTATATCTTCATTTGTAAAAGAAACACGTTACTTGACAGACAATAACATTATTGTCAAAGGTACAGGGAATAATGCAGTCTTGGTAACTTTTCTTTGAAATTCAAAATGCTTACTTTGAAAATTGAATTTTAATTGGAATAATGTATTGTATTTCAGGTCTGAATTGACAAAATAATGTAGAATTGTAGAATAGTTAGCAGGAAAGATGTCATAATACGAACAAAATATATTTTTCAAGTTTCAATGGTTGGATGACTTTTATAACAGATCATGGTTTCAAGGATTTACCAGCAGATCCTATACACGTGGCTCTCTATATTACACATTTAATTGATAAACATGGTTCATCAAGCGTTATTAATTGTTAGATTTATGTTGTAAGAAGAGCTTGAAAATACTAAAGGGGTAATCAGAATCCGTATATCAAAGAAGAACAGACAACACAATGGCCAAAGGTGAGAAGATACCAAAGGGGTAATCAGAATCCATATATCAAAGAAGAACAAACAACACAATGAGTAAAAGAAAAAGGACAAAAGGACAAACACCGATCTGTAAAACATACACACCGAGTAACAGAAACACCACTAAAATTCGAGGGTGAACTCAGGTGCTCCGGATGGGTACCCAGTTCCTGTTCCAGTACTGGCATCCGTCGTCTTAATCGAGTTACAAATCTCGTAATAGGTCATGAAAGAGGAAAGGACCAGGAGGTGTTTACGACAAGTGTAACATATCCTTGGTCATTTGTGACACAGATGTTCCATAACGGTCAACAAAGTCATGGTGGCGACCGCAAAACTTTCGAAGTGATGACTTCAACTTAACCAAGAGGAACCCTTGGTTCAGTAGCTTCCTATATAATGTGCGCATGAACTTAATGGTTTTTCTGACACAACTAGTAACTCTTTAGTCTAGTCACTAAAAGAGTCGGCAAAATTATAATGATTTTTTAATTGTTATAGATTGAACCATGATTTTACTCAGTTCATTGAAATGGGAAAACACTTTTATTCATGACGATTTTATTAAAACTATTCATTTCTCACAGTTTTAAGTCACGAACGATATGTCCTATATTCTCCATTGTGTGAACTCAATAAATATGTAGCACGTGAATTTCTGTTTTATATCGTTAATTTTAGCAAATAGACAGATACTTATTAATAATTTGAAGGTGTGAGGTTGGAGTCCATAACAGTGTGTTCTTTCCACCAGTGTATTCTTTCCAGGGAACAAGTTACACTGGTGTATAATTTCCAGAGGACAAGTTACACTAGTGTATAATTTCCAGAGGACAAGTTACACTAGTGTATAATTTCTAGAGGACAAGTTACACTAGTGTATAATTTCCAGAGGAATTATTGTACTAGGTATATTTTTCCATGCTAACCCTAACCCTAACTGGAAATTCTACACACCGGAATAAAAGTACGCTTACACATAGAACTAATTTAACCCATCTACTGTTAAAAGAAGTGCATGTACGAAGCCAGGAAAGTGAACAGTCATGTATGTGTCTGTTACGGATATCAACTGATATACCTCAATATCTACGATTTTTCTAATGTATTTTGGAAATATTAAGACAGTGTGTTTTTTTTTAATTTGTATCTAAATATTCATTATATATTATTGGCTGTTGCTTGCCCGATACAATATTATGTGATAACTTTCCGGAAGGTCGGCGATTTTCTCCGGGTACACCGGATTCCTCCACCTATAATACTGACCTCCACGATATAACTGAAATATTGTTGAAAGTGGCATTAAACACTATAACACCCCTTGTTTCTTTTGTTATTACCTCGTATTTAGCTTTTGTTATTACCTGGTATTTAGCTTTAGTTATTACCTCGTATTTAGCTTTAGTTATTACCTCGTATTTAGCTTTTGTTATTACCTCGTATTTACCTTTTGTTATTACCTCGTATTTACCTTTTGTTATTACCTCGTATTTAGCTTTTGTTATTACCTCGTATTTAGCTTTTGTTATTACCTCGTATTTAGCTTTTGTTATTACCTCGTATTTAACTTTTGTTATTGCCTCGTATTTAGCTTTTGTTATTACCTCGTATTGAGCTTTTGTTATTACCTCGTATTTAGCTTTTGTCATTACCTCGTATTTAGCTTTAGTTATTACCTCGTATTTAGCTTTTGTTATTACCTCGTATTTAGCTTTTGTTATTACCTCGTATTTACCTTTTGTTATTACCTCGTATTTAGCTTTTGTTATTACCTCGTATTTAGCTTTTGTTATTACCTCGTATTTAGCTTTTGTTATTACCTCGTATTTAACTTTTGTTATTGCCTCGTATTTAGCTTTTGTTATTACCTCGTATTTAGCTTTTGTTATTACATCGTATTTAGCTTTTGTTATTACCTCGTATTTAGCTTTTGTTATTACCTCGTATTTAGCTTTTGTTATTACCTCGTATTTAACTTTTGTTATTGCCTCGTATTCAGCTTTTGTTATTACCTCGTATTTAGCTTTTGTTATTACCTCGTATTTAGCTTTTGTTATTACCTCGTATTTAGCTTTAGTTATTACCTGGTATTTAGCTTTTGTTATTACCTCGTATTTAGCTTTTGTTATTACCTCGTATTTACCTTTACATGTCTATTTAGTACTTGGTAAATTTTACTACATAAAAGTTGTATTGGGTACATTTCGCCAAAGTACGTATGTACTATAACTCGTTAACGTTAATAATGGTAGGTATTGGGTTTCATAATTAGATGAATATATATCAAGTGTAAAGCTGAATGTGAAAGGCTTTGACATTGGTGGAATTGTTGACCATCACTCTTACTTTCTCTTGTCATAATATATACAAATATGTATATACATGTATAGCATAGATTATAAAAAGTCTACCCCAATAGAGTGAGTGAGTGAGCTATTGTTGTTTAACGCCAATTCAGTAATTTTTCAGCTATATATCATGGTGAGAACAAGTTAATTTTGAATGAGATGGTGATTAGGTCCGCTTTGTATTAGACCAACACGCTGAGTTGGATTTTTATACCGCTAGCTCACTGAAACAACAGTTGGCAGATAGACATGCCGCCCCAACCGGACACATTATCCTGATTCCGAGCCAACCAGTCTTTGCTCTTTCTCCTAAATGCTACGTGCTTAGTAGAGAAGCAACAAATGCCAATGTTTTAGTCTTCGGTTTGATCCAACGGTGGCTCGAATCCACGATCTACCGCACTCGAGGCGAGCACGTTAACCATTACGCCGCCGATGCGGTTCTACCCCAATAGAAAACATAAATGATTTATGCTTATGATATATATATATATATATATATATATCGGTGATTGGTTCTCTTTAGAAATTTAACTCTGGTCTTTCAGATATTTGAATTACAATACCATGCAGTATATTTATTTTTAATTGTTCAATGAAATCCTAATGATCATGGGTATACTTACTTATATTCTTTAATCATTAGTTTTAATCCTTCTCAAAACTGACCGGTGGACAGATAATCTTTAGCTTCTTTATAAATACGGTCAATGCAATCTTCATTTAAAATCTTAAAACTGAGATGTGCTGTCAACTGATGCGTACACCTACAATTTTGAATTTACAACAAAGAAAGAAGATAAATTATAAGATTAAATACAATCAAAAACAATCACCTACTATAAACCTTTTCTTGGGAAAAATCAACATAAACATATATTTGACTAACATTTAAATTATCATGTGTTGTGTGTTTTACCTTTATCAATATAAACACTTTTTTTCTATAGACCACAATAGTGTTACAATCATTCGGTGATACAGTGTTATTTAATAAAATACGTCTAGAACCTTTGACCAAAAAAATCCATGGGTTTTTCATATTCTCTTATTTCTAAAACGAAACTTAAAAAATTATCTGTAAACCTTTTAACCAGCATAGGCCAAAAGAGAGCCGATTTCGACTTTTGTACAACTAAAATACCCTTAGCTTTACAAAGTTTCATATGATTAATGCATTTATTGACTAAATAAACAGGTGGAACTAACCAATTATTGTGGGTTGACCAATCAAATGCGAAAGCATCTACCCCTCCCCGCCCCCACTCACCGAAATATCAGGTGTAAAATATTTAGAATTAATTATAAAAAAAAAATATTTTTAAAATCAACAAAATGATGGCATGTAAATGGTCCTCATAATGTATCATAATAATTTAAATGGTCCTAATAATGTATCATAATAATTTAAAATATTTTTAGAAACTCCCCAATCATCAAAATAGAAAATTTTGCTCAGATAATCAGCATAAGAATTTTCGTCTCTTGGTGTCCACTTAACATCTAATAAAATGCTATAAGAAATATGAAATATTTTTAAAACAATTTCTTTATTCTAATTTTATGCCTATTTAACAATCTGCACAACATGTTGGTTATAGGTATATAATGTGACAAATTTACCAGAAAAATCAGACTTCAAAGATAGTACATTGTATATTATTTTGTACTGTTAGTTCTCTCCAAGTAGAACTTTTGTCTCTGTCTTGTGTATCAAACATGAAATGTACAATTTTATTGTCATTTACAATAAAACCAGCTCCAGCGAACTGACTAGCATCACAGGTACTTGTGGACAGGACCCTTTGGCTATGGTGCTTCTGATTGTCCCTCCCCCTTTTTTTTAACATTGATTTTTTTTTTCATGTACACAACATTTTGCAACTTTCTATGTATCACTGTATGACATATATATACAATAAATACAATCAAACAGTAGTTTCTATCCATACCGGGTTTCTGACATATGTATATACATATGTCAGAAACCCGGTAAGGATAGAAACATATGTATATATATGTCAGAAATTCGGTAAGGATAGAAACTACTGTTTGAGTGTATTTATTTTTAATAAGTTAAAAGTCCATACACTGTGGTAGGATTTGAAAACATCTCCTAATCATATACATCCTCGCCCTTAGACCCATGCCCAATTTCTTCTTCGATGCACGAAAACTTCCACACCCATTCATATAAATTCAGACAAAAATCCAATTTTTACACATTATCATGTTACTATTAATATAGGTGTAGAACCATTTGTCTCAGCAATAAACTGCATGGGCTTGTAGACAGACTTGATATATCAGCAGAAACGGAGGGCCTGGGGTTGAAATTGCCCTCCTCCATTTTTTAGCCACAAATTTAAGAAGCTGAATTAATGTTTAACGTGAAAGCAAAAACAAATAATTGTCCAGTTAGACAATGGGCTTGCCTATATGCTTCGTAACCAATGTACTTTTTTTCTTGCTCGACAGCAGTTTTGAAAACTTGCCCCCCCCCCAACGGTTCGGTATACACGTAAAGCTTGCCGCCGCCTCTCCCACTGTCCTGTCCACTTATACGCCACTGTTCAGAACTTGCAAAGTCCCATCCATTGTTATATTGAAGTGGAAAATTTCGCCCTATTCATATATTTGAATCCTCAATAGTCGAACCTTTTCCTCTTTATGTAAAATGTAATTGATCGTTTTGCCCCCGTGGGCCCTTAGTTGGATATCCTATATTATTTATAATGTATTGTACGTCTCTAATTAAAAAAAAAAATTGGGGGAAGTGGTGTCAATATTTAACAAGCCTAATATCAACAATAAATTTGAATTCGTTATCTTGTGACATGCAAGTAGCCGGGTTCCTCCGAGTATTCCCGTTTCTCCCCGCCTGAACGAACCACCAATAAAACTGAAATACCGTTATATAAGTGGAGTTAACCTTTACCTATAACCAATAATCGTCCATTGTAAATAATTTTGTCTTCTCTATACATTTGCCAAACAAGTAATATAAGCATTGAATATAAGGCAGTATATGTAGAAGATCTGGCAGACGTACATTAGAAAACCCATATTAGGTCATGATTATTGGAGAAAAACCACTTTAATATAAAATTTAGTCTCGTCCTTCACATTGTTTACACAAGTGTATATGGACATTAATTATTTGTTTATGTTTAAGGTCATTGACACACGAAAATAAATACAGTAAATATTGTCGCTCTGGAGGTTTTTTGGCTTCTGTTTCTGTTTGTTTACGAAAAAAAATGATGGTTATTTCCATTCTGTATGTGTTCAATGCCAGGTCAAGTTACAGGAAATCCCTTTTAAAGCGCCATGACAAAATTAATATAACTATTTTACCCTCACGATATAGACAATATAAACAGACTTTCGATATTTCGCAGGTGGGTCTAATTGGGGATTCAGAATTTAGAAAAAATACATTTTCCAAAATGTGAAGGATTGAAGAATTATGATATTTTCACATTCGCGAGATATTACGATTTTCGATGATCGTATATGGTCCGAGAACATTTTACGAAAAATTTGATTAGCCCACCACACGAAGAAAGGATGACATTTGCTCTAAAAACCCATTAACACAATTTTGAGATATCTGCAAACCGGTTAAGTACATTTTTAAAGAAAATTCATTTGAATATTCATTGAGCAGTATTGTATCACGAGCACACCTCATGTTGGGGAAAATAAACAAATGATAACAAAAGTGTTTTGTAGATCATTTTTGCAAAGTTCTTTTTTGTTGGGGGAGGGCATTATTTTTTTCTTTTTAACGGGTAATTTTGTTTAATTAAGACATTTTTATTTTATTTTAAAAGCTTAAAAACTATGGAATTGTGTGTATGTTTAAATGTCCTTGAACAGAAAGCATTGAATAATGCAATTTACAGTATAAAAAAAAAACATCGAACACTCGAACGACATAAGTAAAGCGCGTGATCAAGTGAATAAGCGACCAATCAAAATTGTTCATGCTAAACCCAGCGTCATTGATTGGACGAGATTCTAAGTCTACAATGATCGATAAAAATGATCAATTACAGGCTATGAGTTCATTATATTAAACGCTACGAGAAGGTTAGGATCGTTATATACAGCTGAATTTATATTTTACTATAAATATTGTAATTTACACAGTGAAATAATTTGATAAATGGCATTAAAGTTTATTAGCTCTTTTGTTGGCCGCACATTATTTGAAGTAGAAGATATTCGCCGGCTCTCTCTGTACGCTACACTTCGCCCTGATGACCTGAAAGATCTCAAATATTTTGGTGACAATTCGCTGAAGCAAAAGGCAGCTACGAAAAATGATCGAACAAGGATTTCATTGCAAGAACTTTTCACACAATCGAAGCACCCACAGTACTGTGCAGACGAAACTATCCAAGAAGAAGGGTCGTCAACAGAATCGCTCGACGACAGGGACGATTCCTGTCTAACAGGTGTGATCGTTCAAGATGAACACAAGATCGAATATACAGTCAGATTCCTAAGGAACCACGAATTCCCAGTTATAGGTAAATATTAACTAAAATCAATTTAATTAAGGAGAAATATTTTACATATAAGTTATATAAATGCATTAAACAGTTAAAGAAACTCATAAATCTGGGAGTAATAAAACACTCCCAGCCTGTTTGCTGGATTCATAAAGTCTCTATATTATCTGGAATCAGATTCTCACGTAGACATGGTAATTTTACTATAATTAAAATCAAAATGTTGATATTTTTTTTTATTATAAATGAAAAAAAAATCGATATTTGATTAACATGCCAATCCTATATTGTCTGACGTCAGAGTTTTATTCTAAGATATTCCAGCAAACTAGAAAATCAATACGTTAATACCATAAACGGCTTTAGAAAGTGCGTGTCATTACCGTTCTATTGTTATTTCAATACCATCTTATTATTGTACATGTTTTAAACCCCCTCAGGTCATTCACCTGTAGTTTGAATGGTAAGCTCAAACCTAATTAGTTAAGATTATCTTAAGAACTCTTGAGTATGTCGTATTATAAAGGCAAGCCATTATTTGTTCTTGAAGGGGCTGGGACTCGGTGTTATGGTGGGATAAGAAAAGGTGCGTCAATTAAAGAAAAAAATGTCTCGAACGAATTCTTGATAAATTTCGAGGTTCATTATTTATTCAAAGTTTTCCAAAATATAAAGTTTTTCTAGCATCAGTTTTTTTTTTTACATAACCCCTTTCAAGATCAAATGGCTGCTCCCGTTAGATTGTTTTATCAACTCTATGGTTTTGATGATTTTGCTTGTAATAAATTCATTATTAGTAGATATGGCCAACATATTCTGTATTAATTCATTGATCAGAGTAATGTTTAAACAATTATGCTTCTTAAACACAAAAAACAAAGTTGTCAGTGAGTATCACTGCAGCAGTAATATTGGTGCACCTCTAATGATTAATGCAATACAAATGTTCAAGATCTTATCATAATATTGTCAATATCGTTGATTGGTAACATATGTAAGTGTTTCCATAGATACTCGATTCCCGTCAAAACACATCATCACTCGGAACTCCTCGAATGTTTCGGCACTCGATACTAATGTTTAGAGAGCAACGGAATCACCCGAGGTTTACCGAGTGTTGCATAATCATCCAGTATTCATTGCGAAACCATGAAACAAAAAAAGGCGCCATCATCTATCGGAATTTGAATGCAACTGTACACACATGTACACGACGAGAGAGAATGCAATAATTAAATAAAATGAAATGGCTTCGACACGACGTTGTTGGGAATGAAGGGTGGGGTAGATCATCATAGGGTATACTTAACTGAATATTAAACGTTTCTTTGATATAATACTTCAGTAGAAGATGTGATATATATTTCATAAAGTTGTAAATATCATGGTTATAGGTCTTTTTATATTTTGTAATTACATTAAACAAATGCAGACATGTAAACAAAATAATTGTCATAATATGTAAATAAAGATTAATTTCATAACAGTTCAGGTAAGTAATAGACATGCTTCAACATTTGTTGAAGAAAAAAAAGGGGGGATTGGGCATAGAGGATATTTATACTTAAAGGGCCATACCAATGAAATTTGTAAAAATCTTTAAAGATAACTTTTTAATAGATTGGTAAATGCATAGCACAATGCAAAAAACGCGATTAAAAAGTATGCACGTTTGCATACTTAATTCGTACTT
>MJUT01054308.1:125580-169903 GCA_002080005.1 Gigantidas platifrons | reverse complement strand
CTCTTTATTAGCACTTGAAAAAAGTCCAGACAAGGAGCAAGGCTTTAGATGCTGTTGTATAACTTTGCTGAGTATGGCGGCAAACAGTCATGTTTCATCGATTGTAGGAACATGTAGCCTGTTGGTCTCAACCAAGAGATTGAGTTCCTAGATCAATTAATAGTATAGAAGGTTACTGGATCGTATATTGAAATCAGATATCGAGGACAAAGTTTCAGTCTGGCAATCCAAATGTCAGAACAACACAAATATCCGGATGTGGAAGTGAAATCAGGTGCTCCAGAAGGGTAAGCATTTCATCATTGAGTAATATGGTTAATAATTCTGATCAGCAAATTCTACTAAAAAGTTACGTAAATAGTATGACATCACAAATATGATGGACAATCATTTGTTCTAATTGGATTTGGACTTGTTGGTGCAATTTTGTTTTCAATATTTTTCGCATTTCGACATGGTCTTCCAAATGTTTGGGTTCTTCCAATACTGATGAGGTTAACAGAAACTGCAGTATGCAGGTCAAAATTATGAATGTTATTTTTGCATTTATTTGTTTAAGACCCATGAAACAAGAAGTAATATCAAAGCTGCTGTCATACAGGAACTTGCGTTTCTGGTAATTTGTTGATTCTGTTTTATATTTCCAAGTCTAATTGGTAAAAAAAAAAAAGTATTAACAAAGGTGCTCGTTTCTTGTGTTTCTTAAACCATTTGAGACACGATGATGGTGTGTAATCCCGTTTCCAACTCTGAAAATGTTACTCTGCGGTACCTACTATGCAAAATTTGGACTGAAAATGTCAGTCTGTAGCGCCAGGAAAATTGGAACCCCCCCTTTTCAAAATGGCTGGATCCGCGCCTGATGCCCATAGTCATGTTTGTAACCGGATGAAGCATGTATGTCTGAGGTGTTAATGTTGTTGACTGGTGAACAGAAGCGTAGTACATGGGTTCATGCCCTTATACGGAACATGATGTGTGCCACATTAACATTTAAATTTTAAGGTTTCCAACCAACTATCATAGGGGTGTTTCTTCCTATATTAAGTTACATTCAGACCCCCCCGTGATGACCCCTTACTAGAGGGGAGCAAATTGTGCAAATGATGAATATGCATGTCAAGACCTGTATAATATGATTTCTCTTTGTTTTAGATTTTTGTGAAGAAAATTGTTCTCTTTATTTTGCAGTAAACAGAGACTTTATTCAAAGACTGAAATTAGAGTACAAAGTAGAAGCACACACAGGATGTGTAAGTACAAATAAAGTTGAAGCTCACACACACTTTATAGAATGAGTAAGTACATGTACATGTCTATTTACAAAGACGAAGCACACAATACTGGTAATAAATGTCTCCAAAGGTATCCAATAGTGTTTTCTGTCAACACCAATATATCTAGCAACAAAATTTTGGGCAAGACCAGCTTGCAACATCGCAATAGCTCTATGGCATTTATTTTAATCAGTCATGGCATTACATTGAGTATAATTTCAGTCAAACAAGATTGTTTTTCTGTTCATGAACAATGTAAACAAACAGACAAAACCTATACATTTTTCAAACGGAAAAATGTAAAAAAAAAAAAAAAACGGAATGTACTTGCAATGTGTGTAAATATCATTGCAATGACAGATGGACCACTTGATTTGACAAACATAATTATAGCTTGTTTATATTTTCAATTGAAAAATATATTGATGTTATTTTTATGTTAGGTTTATTGAAGAGTCTTTGAAGAGTGGTTTCCTTCTATTTTTTTTACTAATAATATACATCAATGCATACTATGCACAATGTTTGGTATTTAAATTTCTGACAAAGGGACATAATCACACAATTGGTGGGGGACCATTGCAAGACATGAAGTCCATGAAAATAATTTTAAGTTCAATTAATGCTGTACCCTGTCAAATTCTTAACGTTCTCGTTGAATTTACAGTAGACACATTTATAAGACTTGTTGTACTCAAATTCTTAACGTTCTCGTTGAATTTACAGTAGACACACTTATAAGACTTGTACTCAAATTCTTAACGTTCTTGTTGAATTTACAGTAGACACATTTATAAGACTTGTACTCAAATTCTTAACGTTCTCGTTGAATTTACAGTAGACACATTTATGAGATCAATATATTTTGAATAGACAGGATTCTATATAAACCAGGTAAAATTTAGTCAATTAAAGGACATTCTTACATGAGATTTCCAAGTATTTGAATATTTGGGATGAAATAAGCCGAAAACTATTACGACAGAACCAAATGTGTCTTTGAGTTATCTATGGAAATGACTTCTCTGATTTCTAGATAACAGGGTTTCACTGTATATACAGTGAAACCAGTATTAAGAGGTCACCTTTGAGACAAAGAAAAGGTGCCCTTCTAATATATAAGTGAACTCTTAAAAGAGGTTCAAATAATATGAAATTTTCCATGACAGGACAAGATGACCTTTAAATACAGGTGACTGCTTAATAGAGGTGACTGCATGGGCAGGTTTGACTACACACGTAAAATTTGGAGTTTGATTAGATCTATAAAGAATTATTGAATTATTTTATATATAAATTATAAAAAATGAATTAGAATATTAAAATGAAGTTAAATTTTATTTTGAATTTTTGTACGATTATTTATATATCATGATTTTTTCAGGTCAACACATTGTGTTGGAGTTCTTCAGGTCAGACGATTCTGTCAGGATCTGATGACCAGCACCTTGTAATTACTGATCCATTCAGGAGGAAGGTAAATTTACAATTATTTAATGAAAAAAACTTCTATCTTATGCCAGGTTGTTTTTCATTACATGGAAATGTTTGGTTATTTCAGTGCTTTCTTAAAATTAAAAGTCTTTAAATATAAATAGTAGTTCAAATACACAAAATGTCGAGTGGTAATAGACATTTTATCAACATCAAAATCTTGAAGATTTAGCTATTGCCATCGTCCTGCGTTGTCTTCAGTATTGTTGTTGTATATTAACATCATCTTCTCTAGACTTGATACTGCTGGGCAAGATGAAAGAAACTTTACAGGAATTTGTGGTTTTGGTGTTGACCCAAAATTCAACATGGCTGTCAGATCCAATACTACAATTTGATTGGCTGAGCTTTAAAAGTTTGTTGTTCAAAAACTATATTGTGGTTTAAAATTTAATACTATGTGAATGGTCCTTGCATACTTCGATTCTTTACAACATATGCAATATTTTGTGCCAATAGGAAATCCAAGATGGCCACCACTGTATGACATTGCTTAACATACATGTATGATCCAACAGGGAAAAACTGAGTTTTTACAGAGGAAATACAAACATGATTGAAAATATTTTATGTTGACTTTTTAAAATAAAATATAGGGAAAATGTTTTCATAATTCTTACGTTTCATTGTATGTAAAGTTTTTGGTGTCATAATTAAATACTGATATATTTGTGATGTCTTACGTTTCATTGTATGTAAAGTTTTTGGTGTCATAATTAAATACTGATATATTTGTGATGTCTTATGTTTCATTGTATGTAAAGTTTTTGGTGTCATAATTAAATACTGACATATTTGTGATGTCTTATGTTTCATTGTATGTAATGTTTTTGGTGTCATAATTAAATACTGACATATTTGTGATGTCTTATGTTTCATTGTATGTAATGTTTTTGGTGTCATAATTAAATACTGACATATTTGTGATGTCTTACGTTTCATTGTATGTAATGTTTTTGGTGTCATAATTAAATACTGATATATTTGTGATGTCTTACGTTTCATTGTATGTAAAGTTTTTGGTGTCATAATTAAATACTGACATATTTGTGATGTCTTACGTTTCATTGTATGTAATGTTTTTGGTGTCATAATTAAATACTGATATATTTGTGATGTCTTATGTTTCATTGTATGTAATGTTTTTGGTGTCATAATTAAATACTGATATATTTGTGATGTCTTACGTTTCATTGTATGTAAAGTTTTTGGTGTCATAATTAAATACTGATATATTTGTGATGTCTTACGTTTTATTTTGTAGACAGTTACATCAATAAGATCTGGACATAGAGCAAACATCTTTAGTGCAAAATATTTACCATTTACTGGAGATAATCAGGTAATGTGGGAATAAAGCAATTCTGTAATGTTATGAGAGGTGTGTATGTATGTGTTAATCAGACAGCGGTGTAGACCAGCAAAAAATAGACCACCGGACGAAAATTAGACCAGCAAAAACTAGACCACCGGATGAAAATTAGACCAGCTAAAACTAGACCACCGGACGATAGCTAGAGCTTCAAAAACTAGACCACTGGACACAAACTAGATTACTATTTTACAAAAAATTAAATGGGATAATCTTAAACAATTTAAAAAAATAAAAGTCTTGATCTTGAACTTAAATATCAGAAACTTAGACTAAGATATCAGACATCCAATTTATTTTCTGTAGAGTGTTTTGAACAAACAAGTTTTTTTTGTCATTTTCTTGTGAACTCTTCAAGTTTAACTTTTATCATGAAAATAACATTTTTAGTACACATCAAAATTAAATATAAAAAATCTTTAATCATTGTATTGTGAAAAGAACAGAAATTTTGTAACAGTAAACATGTTGAGTGTCTTATAAGAAGCAGGCTTACCCTTCTTTAACACCTGGGTTTACCTTCATATTTTTGGTATCCAAATATACAGTGTTCTGATGGGACGATTTTAATTGCATGAATACTAAACGGCGTTCAAAAGTTTTGTGACCACAAGGGTTGATTATATACTTGTTCTTCACAGATAATCAGCTGTTCAGGTGATGGTAAGATTTATTATATACTTGTTCTTCACAGATAATCAGCTGTTCAGGTGATGGTAAGATTTATTATATACTTGTTCTTCACAGATAATCAGCTGTTCAGGTGATGGTAAGATTTATTATACAAAGGTTGGCCGAGAGGATCAACATGAAGCTAGCTTATTTGACTGTCATTTTGGTACAACTTATGAGGTAAGTGATTTATATTAACAATTCCACAAGTTCATGTTTACAGAAAACTTTAGCTACTTCTTTTGCTTTTCAAGCAGTATTGAAGAGAGGGAGTGTGTTGATTTACCAGTCTTGTAAGTGAGAATAATATGTGAAGGTCTAACGTTCGTTAAATTATGAGTTCAAGTTTCTTACTCATAATTCAAAATCGTCTTATATGTCATAATATGAGCTCATTATACAATGGATATAGAGTTCTCATTGAGCTGTTTTTTTTCTAGTATGACTACAAAAAATGACAGTATTATGACTGTATGGCCTGGTGGGTTACATTTCTACTGCAGGCTGTTTCTTCAGTGATATATTTGGCATTCAGGTATGGTTTCAGACAGACAAAAACAGTATGCAATATGACTTAATCACATGTCTTAGATAATAGTCCCTCTCTTGGGATGATGTATACTTTACAATTTTGGTGCATCTGAAAAGAGGCCAGATAAGAGGGGTGGCTGTTGTTGGAGGGGCCTTATAAGAGGGGTGGCATTTGGTGGGAGGGGCCTGGTAATTGGAGTTGAATGCTCAGTACAGAATCGTTAGATTATATTTGACTATTACATTCTATTATGTATTTCATGTACTATATTATATAAAAAACAGAACATTTAGTTAAAAGAACATTTTATTTTATTTTTAATTTATATACTAGGTAATAGTGGTACCAAATGAAGCATCAACGTTTCTGTCGTGTGGTGAAGATGGCACAGTCAGATGGTTTGATTTACGTATAAAGACAAGTTGTCTGAAAGAAGACTGCAAAGACGTAAGCTTTCTTTAAAATGTAAACAAAGTGATTTGTTTGTTTGTTTGTTTGATGGTGTTTAATGCCACTCTCAACAATATTTCAGTTATATCGTGGCGGTCAGTTTTATTGGTGGAGGACATCGGTGGACGCAGAGATAATCACCAACCTGTCGCAAGTCTCTGACAAACTTTATCACATAATGTTGTACACCTCTCCCTGATCGAGATTCGAACTCACAAAACATCAGTGTCGATAGGCACTGATTGCATAGATAGTTGTAAATCCAACTATCATAAAATCACGGCCACAATGGCCCCAAACAAAGTGGTTGTCACAATGGTATGGTAGTTGAATTTACATCTAAGTATGCGATCAACGTCTATTGTCATTTCACTTCCCACATGTGGCAATGTAAACATAAAACATCTTTTTATGATAACATTTTGTTTGTGACTTGCATCAGCTGGTTTTCGTTTTCTCTGGGGTTGTCTTTCGGTAAAATTGAAGATATAACTGAAATATTGTTGAAATAAATGCATAGTTCAAAGTTATTGTATTTACCTTAAAGTAACTAATTATTCAGAATATATTGTTTTGCAAATTTAGCTAACAGCTACTATTTATAGACGATATTTTTTTTTCAAGTTTTCCTAAATAATCGACTTATCATAAAGTACTATGATGGAATGTTGCCAGAAATTAGCAAAAAAAAAAAAAGAAGAATAACTGTATTTCTGTAGTGACTGAATATATTTGTGTCTGAAGGTTATCTGGTAGCTCAAGTGGCATTTTGATGCTAAAATAATTGAAATATGATATTTTCTTATTTAAGGATGTCTTAATCAACTGTAGAAGGGCCGTGACTTCTTTAGCTATTAATCCTATGCTACAATACCAATTGGCGATTGGCTGCTCTGACAGTTCTGTACGGATATTTGACAGACGAATGCTAGGAACCAGATCATCAGGTACTGTTTCTACCCCTCACCATCGATAGAAATAATTACATGCATGTATAATGTTATAATTAATTGTTGTCATGTTGATGATATTGACTGATTATAGCGTTTTCCTTAGGAAGGGAGATAATTTATCTATTTTTTTGTGTCAGGATCAGATTTTGTTGTCACGCTAATCATCACATATCATTCATGTTTTAAGATTTTAGAATTTGAGCTTTTTAAACGTGATAAGAGTATTATTTGACATATAGATGTCTGATACCAACTGTTCTAGGAATATGAAGCTTACTGTCTCGTTTTCATAATCTCACTCGTCAAACATTTGCTGTTCTATTTAATATGATGGTTACTGGCTGGTTTTCTAAAACTCACTTGCCAAATATTAGCCTCTAAATGAAATATGAACCTTACTGATTGTTTTCAATGCTAAATCCACTGCTCTGATCGGATTATTTAGAAGTATGAATATAATATTTGTACATGAATGTTTCATGACCTTTAAGACCTGAGTTTGCTGTTTTAGGACACTACACTGGGAGAGGTTTAACTGGAATGATATGTAGTTTTACTGCTCCTAACTTGGCAAGCAGATCACACAGAATTACCTCCCTTAGTTACAGTCCAAATGGTGGAGACGTTCTTGTCAGTTACTCTTCAGAATATGTTTACTTGTTTGGTACCAACGTATGTAAAATTACAGTGAAACCTGTCTAAGTCTAACACTAAGATAAACAGTTGTATGTAAAGTGACCATCAAATGTAGTACTAATGTCTGATACAGTGAAACCTATCTAAGACTGACACTAAGATAAACAGTCGTATGTAAAGTGACCATCAAATGTAGTACTAATGTCTGATACAGTGAAACCTGTCTAAGCCGAACCTTAAGATAAACAGTCGTATGTAAAGTGACCATCAAATGTAGTACTAATGTCTGATACAGTCAAACATGCTTTATTGATCACCTCTATTAAGCAATAACTTGTATTAAGTGACCTTGATTTTGTTTTCCCTTCACAGAGTATTTCATATTAAATAAACCTGTATTTAGTGACCACCTGTCTTATTGGACCATATTTCAATGTTCCCTTGAAAGTTCACATAAGAAAGGTTTGACTGTAATTTTTGAACACTTGTCTATTCTGAACAAAAAAAAATATCTCATAGGTGGTAGTGTTAGATGAGTTTCACTGTATCTCAGTTAAATAGTTAGTACAGACAAATGAAGGGATCAATGATTTGGAGTAAAACTGAGTATTTGAGTTATCTGGTGAGTTATGTCAATCTTGTGATTACTCCATAAACTGACTTATCTAAGGTTGATATAATGACATTCATCTTTTTACAATTTGACCATCTTATTATGAACAAAGTTAAATAAAGTATCCCATTCCTTGCTTCACTGTATTTCTTCATCTCGTACAGTCATAGGAAAGTAATGTTATGTAAGCCTAATGAATCCCTAAGGGCAATGCCGATGAGTGGCAGTATTCTGAGGTGTCAATGTTATCAGTGTATACATGACAGGATGTGTTAAATAGAGAATGAGAAACGTTACAATCTGTTATAGATCAGCTGTTGAATTAGATTTTCTGTTGTTGATATTGGGTTAGTGAGAGTTACTGGTTTTTATTGTCACTTTCAGCAATTTTTCAGCTATGACTACCAGACTAATTGGGGGCGAGAGGTGGGATATAACAACCTGTGAAATCCTCCAGCATGGGTAGGGGTCTGAAAACTTTAGAACCTGAGGTATCAGAATAGTGGCATTAGACTTATGGTGTAAAGTCCTTGACCTTAACCACTACGGCATACAAGCCCCTCTTGTGATAAAAAATAACTTTCAAATCTAAAAATACAATACAGTATCTCTTAATGGTGTACAACATGTTTGTAGAAGAATGGGTATTATTGTTTAAAAAAGATGACTGAAATGGTATATATATATGTGTATGTTGTAAGGGACAAAGAAATGTATTATGTAATTAAGTCCTCCGATTTTCTCCACCAATAAAATTGACGCCACGATATAACTGAAATATTGTTAAAAGTGGCGTTAAAAACCATTAAACAAAACAAAGCGAAATGGATGTTCTTCATCTTACAGTCTCTACACGATGTGTGGCATTCTCTAAACAGAAAGGGCTCATTTAGGGGGAGTTGTGTATGTGATGTGTCTCACACAATCAACTGATGCCACTGTCAGAAGAGTTTTATGCCACGGTGAAGAAACTTTGTACCTTTAGATTGTTGTTATAGGTTTTTAACTTGTGTTATATATTTTCAGGATAGTAAAGTTAAACATTTTGATAAGGTATTCAGCAAGCCAGAAATATCAGTAGACCATGGAAGTGAAACCAAGGTAAGTTTTATGGACTAGTTAGTGCAAGAAAAATTTGATTATACCATAGGTATAATCAGAAGTAGTATATCGAAGAACAGACAACAAAATGGCCAAAAGAAAAAGGACAAACAATGATTTACAAAACGCTACACAGAAAACTAAAGATTGAACAACACAAACCTCAGTAAAAATCGTGGTTGAACTCATGTACTGTAGAATGGTTAGTAGTTCCTGCTCCACTAGTGGCACCTGTCGTGCAAAAGGCAAGATATATGGTGTCTGTTGTGTATGAACCTTAAAATTACAGTGTAGTCCATTATAATGAAATGTTATGGGGAAATGAAACATTTTCATTATAACCAGACTTCAATATAACCAGACCTGATATGAAGGGCATTCAAGGATATCAATAATCTGTTCAATATAACTGATTTTTCAATCATTATAACCAATTTCATTATATTTGGACTGGACTGCATAACAATTGTCAAGTTTAACCAAAAAAAACTCACATGTGGGTTGCTCTTCTGTCATGCCTTTTTTTTCCCTTAAATTTATACTCAGCCATTGCAAGCATTTCCATCTACCATTCAACCGTCAACATCAACAGTTCAACAAACTGTACCCCAGGCACAGTCATCCTCCACTCCCTCTGTACCAGCGGTAACATCAACAGTGCAGCCATCCACATCTCAAGCCTCAGCACCACCCACCGAAGAGGAAGGGTATGTACAAGCTCTGACATCAGAATCATATCCAGATGATCAACCAGAATTGTCCAGACAACCTCCCTTCAAGAGGCTGAGGATGAGAGGTGACTGGTCTGATACAGGACCTAATGCTCGTCCAGAGGCAGAAAGAAACTCTGAAGGTATTTATAGAGGATGCAAATTTTTAAATTTAAAATTAAATTGTATTTTCTGTATTAAGGCCAAACAAAATAATATGTCCGTTTAGGGTTACATTGTAAAAAAAATAGGGTAGGTAGGTATTTTCATTTTATTTTTTCATTGCAGTGTTCCGTCTTTTATTCTGTATTGCTGTACACATTTCATAAAGTTTAAACTATCTTAACACCCAGTAGTGATGAAATATAGAAAAGCAAGTGTTAGTTTTATATTTTTTTTTTCCCATGTTATTATGATATTATCATTGATCCTTGAATAAATTTCTTAATGAATGGTCCCTATGATAATTTTCTGTTTGTTTTGTGTTGCATATTTAATGTTTTATTGCTGTCTTTTTAAACATAGTACATGTAATGATAAACTCATAAATGAATACATCCATAGAACTCTGAATGGAAGCCATCAATTGATCACAAGGTCTGTGATACATTTCAAATAGTTCTGTCGAAAACATAATTCTGTTTGGAACTGCCGTCATCACAGATTTCTTGTCAATTTGGGAACATTTTTGAAACTTCAGTGCTAAAACGCTTGTAGCCTCCATGGCCAACGCCATCTTGGTATCGCAGTCGAGAAAACGCTTTATTGCCATTGGGTATCGGGTATCTTTATTGAATAATTAAATTATAGTTAAGTGTCTGTATGACTTTAATAAAACGAACACATACGCAATTAATTTCCGAAAATTAATACCGGACGTGAGATTTTTACTTTCAGTTTCATTTTCATAGATTAAAAATGAATAAAATGGCTTATGGTCGGTGCTAAAAATAGGATCGGTTGGGTAACCCTAAACAAACATATTATTTTGTTTGGCTTATTAAGCAAAAAAGAAGAGAATATTATACACTTATTTCATAAGAAGAATTAAACCTTTAAGCTCTCTGAGCCACTGGCTTACCTTTTGTTGTCAGTTCTCTCTCATCTGACATTATCAGATTTTCACATTTAAATATTCTATCTGAAACCAATGGGCAAAATTAGATACAAATAAGGCCAGGATTGTACTGCCCTGGCCTTATAAAGATGACGATGCAGCAGTTTAACCGTTTATTATAACAAAGATGCATGTGTATGATGATGATGATGGTTAGATCTGAAAGTACAAAATGCCAAAAATCAGTTTTACAACAATGTCAATTAAATTCATAAATCAAGTACACCTTGCATGTTATATTAGAAATTCCAAAATAATACTTGAGCGTTGACTGAAATTAGTACATATTACAAAATGCATATCAATATTACCCAATAACCAGTTTAATACAATGTTTCCAATAACATAAACCAATACAAAAAATGTAACAACTCAGTCAGTGTGCGAGTAAATGTAGGTTTCACTGTGCAGCACTGTATTACTCAAAGTGCATTACGACTGTAGCACTGTATATGAAAAAAAAACACCTTTAAAAGTTGTACTGTAACCAACATTTAAAATGCAATAACAAAGTGCGGTATTTACAATTACACTGATAACGGTGTTGAAGTACAAAATGTACTGTACACCAGTGCGGTACTGTATTTTTCAGATCCATTTGCGTGTAAAGTGTTCTATATTTCAAAAATCAATAACGGAGGGCTTATCGCGACCCTTGGACGTTATAAACAATACAGAAATATTTATCCAAGTAAATTACAAACATCAGAATGTCAAAATAGCTTTGAAATAGTATGTGACACAAAAAATAAGTTGTTCTGTTATAGATCGGCAAGTTTGTGTGTTTATAGCAAAAATACACTTATAAATCATAAAGAAAACAATGTGTATGCTTAGATCCTTACAATAGGACATGAAAAAATTATATTTAACTTACTCCATTGTGTTCCAAAGGTTTCCAAATGAAATAATGTAGCGCTGGCCACAAAACGTAAACATGTTTTTGCATTACGTAAATAACAAATCCAATGACGGGAATAGACAAAATTTCTGGAAAAGAAAAATTAAAAATGTGTTACATGACAAGGATAGTCCACTGTTATTAAAACAAAAAATTCCTTTGAATGGAAAAAAGTTCTACATTTCATGCTGGACCGGAATTTGAGTTATTTTACATATTTTCTTGGTTTTGCAAATTTTGACAATTATGAGGACTGTTACACTTGTCTAAAAACACCAATAACTCTTAACTAATTTTGATTTTTGTGTCTTGTTTTCTTTTGTAATTTCAGGAAGATCTCGGCCACCATCAATCATGCAGAGAATGTCTGACATGTTGACCAGATGGCTGGATGGAAATCTGAGAAGACCTAATGTTGAAGGTCAGGCAGATAGGTCACAAGGTGGGGAAACTACAGGAAATCCTTTGTTACAAGATTCAAATTCATCAGAGCATGCTCAGACAGGTGCTTCCCAAGAAGCATCTACAGAGGAAGGAAGTGTTGAAATGGAAGGGATTGTCTCTGGATGGCATGATATGCCGTCAACTTCAGGTTAAGTATTTTGTTTTTAACTCTTCTGGCCAAAGGCCATGTGAGCTTTTGCCATCACTTGGTGTACGTCGTCATCCGTACGTCGTACGTCGTAAACTTTCACATTTTAATCTTCTCCTCAGAAACCACTGGGCCGATTGTAACCAAACTTTGGTGGAATGGTCCTTGGATGGCCCCCTTTCAAAATTGTCTCCGGTGATCCCGACCTCCAACCAACATGGCCTCCAAGCTAAAAATAGAAAAAAGGGGGGGGGGGGTGAAATTTTGATTTTCCATTGCTGCTTTAGTATAAGTCAAAATGACCTTAAATTTTAATGGCAAGGAGTAGTTTAACATATATTCCGGGTTTTTCTGTGAAATATTTCTTTCAGCCAATTTATACCGATTATGCAAATTATAAAAAATATAAAATATAAAAGATCACATTTAACTTGTCTCCTCTGAAACCGCTGAACGAAATTAAACCAAACCTGGCAGGGATGGTCACTGGGTGGGTCCCTTTCAAAAATGTGCCCGACAGCTCTGCCCTCCCTTCACGATGGCTGCTGTTACTAAAAATAGAAATTTCTTCAATTGTCCATTGCTGCTTTAGTATAAGTCAAAATGAGCTCAAATTTTAACTGTAGCTACATAGCAAGGAGTAGTTTAACATATATTCCAGGTTTTTCTTTGAAATGTTTCTTTCAGCCGATTTATACCGATTATGCAAATTAGGCATATTTTGATAAAAGATCACATTTAAATCCTCTCCTCTGAAACCGTTGAGCCAAATTAAACCAAACCTGGCAGGGATGGTCCCTAGGTGGGTCCCTTTCAAATTTATGTCCGACAACATGGCCCACCATTCAAGATGACTGCTGTTACTAAAAATAGACATTTCTTCAATTGTCCATTGCTGCTTTAGTATAAATAAAAATGAGCTCAAATTTTAACTGCAGCTACATGGCAATAATAATAATAATACTAAATTTATAAAGTGCCCTATATAACTTTACAAATTACTCTAAGGCACTGTACACAAAAATAACAATCTGAAAAAAATTACAATGTAAAAAGCATATTGTGACAAATGCACCAATAAAAATAATTCATAAATATCTAAAAAAAACAAAAAAACAATGAGTAGTTTAACATATATTCTGGGTTTTTCTGTAACATTTTTTCAGCCAGTTTATTCCATTTAGGAATATTATGAGATAAAAATCACATCTAAATCTTTTGCTCAGAAATTTGAGTTCAAATGATCTTTGGGTGACCCACTTTCAAAATTATGTGTAACACCCCCATTTTCTATTAACTTTAGATGTCAGATTGAAAACCAGGTGGGTGATTACAGGCTCCTGGGAGCCTCTAGTTTGCTGAATAGGATAGGGCATTTCAGTTTTGTCATGAGAGCAATTTATATGGTTTTGCAATATCACTGGACGTGTACTACAATACATCATTATTAATGATCCACCTACTTGCTGTCATGGTTAGCATTCATGCCTTCCATGCTGTAGATCATGGGTTTGATTCCCCACTCATATCCAATTTAAGATTATAAAATTGGTACTTGTTGCTTCTATTGTAAAGGGTAATGGTTATGGTGTTTAACACCACTTTCAACAATATTTCAGTTATATTGTGGCGGTCAGTTTTTTGGTGGCTGACTCAACATTCTTTATAGGAATTGTTTTACAGGAAAACCTGTCTAAATCGAACTCCTTTGGGACTGAAGAATTTGTTTAGTTTATGCAGGTCTTTGGTTTACACAGGTTCAAATTACATAGACATTTAGTAGATGGAACTGTAAAGTCTGTCTGGTTTAGGCAGATTTTGAGTTTACTCAGGGTTTGGTTTAGACAGGTTTTGGGTTTACTCAGGGTTTGGTTTAGACAGGTTTTATTGTACTAGATCACAAATTTTATGAGCAACGATCCCTGTATATTGCATTACTAAATATTTGTGAGAAATATGATTTCTCGACAGACTGAACTCAAGATTATATGATTATTGTGAATTGATCCTGATCTCCACTAAACACTCGACGTTAAAGAGTAAAGACTGGTTGACTCTGAATCAGGTTAATGTGTCTGAGAGTAAAGACTGGTTGACTCTGAATCAGGATAATGTGTATGAGAGTAAAGACTGGTTGACTCTGAATCAGGATAATTTGTCTGAACAGAGAGACGTGTCTAACTGTTGAATATTGTTTCTGAACGGAGAGACATGTCTAACTGTTGAATATTGTTTTTGAACGGAGAGACATGTCTACCTGTTAAATATTGTTTCTGAACGGAGAGACATGTCTGTTAAATATTGTTTCTGAACGGAGAGACATGTCTAACTGTTAAATATTGTGTCTGAACGGAGAGACATGTCTAATTGTTAAATATTGCTTCTGAACGGAGAGACATGTCTAACTGTTAAATATTGTTTCTGAACGGAGAGACATGTCTAACTGTTAAATATTGTTTCTGAACAGAGAGACATGTCTAACTGTTAAATATTGTGTCTGAATGGAGAGACATGTCTAACTGTTAAATATTGTTTCTGAACGGAGAGACATGTCTAACTGTTAACTATTGTTTCTGAACGGAGAGACATGTCTAACTGTTAAATATTGTGTCTGAACGGAGAGACATGTCTAACTGTTAAATATTGTTTCTGAACGGAGAGACATGTCTAACTATTAAATATTGTTTCTGAACGTAGAGACATATCTAACTGTTAAATATTGTTTCTGAATGGAGAGACATGTCTAACTGTTAAATATTGTGTCTGAATGGAGAGACATGTCTAACTGTTAAATATTGTGTCTGAACGGAGAGACATGTCTAACTGTTAAATATTGTGTCTGAATGGAGAGACATGTCTAACTGTTAAATATTGTGTCTGAATGGAGACACATGTCTAACTGTTAAATATTGTGTCTGAATGGAGAGACATGTCTAACTGTTAAATATTGTGTCTGAATGGAGAGACATGTCTAACTGTTGAATATTGTTTCTGAATGGAGAGACATGTCTAACTATTAAATATTGTTTCTGAATGGAGAGACATGTCTAACTGTTGAATATTGTTTCTGAACGGAGAGATGTGTCTAACTGTTAAATATTGTGTCTGAACGGAGAGACATGTCTAACTGTTAAATATTGTTTCTGAACGGAGAGACATGTCTAACTGTTAAATATTGTGTCTGAACGGAGAGACATGTCTAACTGTTAAATATTGTGTCTGAATGGAGAGACATGTCTACCTGTTAAATATTGTTTCTGAATGGAGAGACATGTCTAACTGTTAAATATTGTTTCTGAATGGAGAGACATGTCTAACTGTTAAATATTGTTTCTGAATGGAGAGACATGTCTAACTATTAAATATTGTTTCTGAATGGAAAGACATGTCTAACTGTTAAATATTGTTTCTGAATGGAGAGACATGTCTAACTGTTAAATATTGTGTCTGAACGGAGAGACATGTCTAACTGTTAAATATTGTTTCTGAATGGAGAGACATGTCTAACTGTTAAATATTGTTTCTGAACACAGAGACATGTCTAACTGTTAAATATTGTTTCAGTGAGGCGGTGCTCAATGTGTTTTTCAGTACAGATATCATCATCATCTCATAAAAAAGTAACTGGTTCTCACCAGGATATAGATGACAAATTTCTCATGTGATGTTAAACAAAAGTCATTTGCTCACACTCTTTTAATACATTTTTCTCGAATTTTAATGTAAATTTTGGGATATTATAATTTCCTGATAGATATTATTATACAAAGAACATTAAACACAGACTAAACTTGTGAATATTTCAACATTATTTTGTTTCTGTAGTGTTATTGAAAGTAACATTTTGATGTTAAGGGACACTTTTCTATAACATCATATTAAACAAGTTTCTTTTTTAATATCTTATTTTGGGAACAATGAGATTATACTGTTTATCTCTTTTACTTGATGTTACATGTATATTCACAAGATTTTTATACGGTTTTGCAAAACCGTATTTACTTGTGGCCTTTCGGCCATTTTTGTTTGTTTACATGACAACCGTCATGATCTTATCACCTGTCGAGACAGAGATGGCTCATCAAAATATAGATCTGGTGCTTGTTAGATAACACTACACTTTGAATGTTACTACTTTTGCAGATTTTAAGATAACTTATCGTATCTCAAATGGTAAATGTTTAACTATGACAAATTGTCAGGAGGATTAAAATGCCGATATTTATATTGTTTCTCTTGCTTGTATTATTACGCTAGTTTTCATTCATAAAAATATTCCGATAAGTAACGTAAATTAACGACTTGTCCTACATTCAATTTTACGATAAGTCTAGTTGTGTATGTTCCGTTTTCATTTTTTTTGACATTGTATAATACTGCTTGATTTTTGTAGCGCTTTGAGTATCAATTATTGTGTAAATAAAGTATTTATGTCGTTTCCTTGTAATGGGATTCCCCTTATAAGCTCATTAATTATTTCCCGCCATATACGACCGAAGTACGACAGTAAACGAAATAGTTCACAGTGATCGTGCGAAAATTTATGGAATTGGTTCTAATTAGTTTAATTTTGAGAACAGAATCAGCATAACAGAAATAATGAAAAACGTGGCATTGACGTAGGACGCTCTTTAAGCCTTTGCAAAGCTGCGAACAGTTCCGGGCATAGTAATTTAATCTATTATTTTCGCGTGGGTTTGTTGACAAACATTAATCAAATGTAGAACAACATATGAAAAGTGCATGATGAAATATAAGTAAGATCTAGCATAATTAAGGGGAGATAATTGGACTTATTGATTGTTGTTCTGTGTCGGTGACCTCAAAAGCAAATCACCTCTTAGGGAACGACCATTTAACTTGAAAAGGGGGGGGGGGGTTATGGTTTTTTCATAAAAAAATATTCTGATTCCCAATGTTGCTGAAAAAAATATTCTGATTTTGGTGGAGGAAAAAAAATAATCTGATTCAGAGTTTTTGTCATATAACCTAATGTTACATTCTGGAAAAAAGTTTGCACTTTGCGCGACAAAAAAAAAATATTCTAACTCTCGTCTTGTCCGGAAAAAAAAATTCTGAAAGAAAAAAAAACCCCATAACCTGCAAGTTAACCAAAGCTAGTACACCATATGAAAATGTGCATGAAGAAAAATAATTGCGGACCTGCATAATCAAGGGGGAGCTAATTGGACTTAAGGATACTTTCATGTTGACCTACAATGTATGTAGATGACATTGTAAGAAAATCTACTCCTCTGGTTTGTAAGATGTCAATGCAACTTTAATCAAAGGAAGTAAATCCAATCAACCTGTGCATAATTATGGTATTGCATGAAGGAGGGATAATCAGACTTTGTTGCATTATGTTGTCAAATTGGGCCACAGAAGTATTCTTTTGTGGCATAGCCACAGTACTAGTATTGCATTGGGCTTCATTTCAACATCAGGAGTCAAAATCTATACAAGTAAGACATAAGTTTCCTTGTAAAAAAGAAGACCAATTACACATTAAAGCATCTTTTCAAGTTCTAGTCACATATGACATTGACCAATTAAATTATAGCTACCTTGATTTGGAAAGCATTAAATAATAAAGTCAGAAAAGGTAATAAAAACAGAAAATAGAATGGAGCTGCATGCAGTGACATATATGAGCAGTTTTTATTTGATTGGTCAATAGTGAACACATAAGCACTTGGACATGTTCGATATAGCCATAATAAAAGATGTCAAATACTGTGATGTCATACTTACCAGAGTTATGGCTTATACCAAGTTAATGACATTTAGTGGTTCATCTTGTCAGTAAGATCTCTGTCACCTGACTCTTAACCCATTCCACATTTAAGTGAACATTTTATTGAGAAGTTTGATATATTTGCTATGATGGTTGATTTAGTATAGTACATGCCACTCATAATATAACATATAACCTTGACATAGTTAAGTTGACACCCTGAATACACAGACTGGTTACCAATTATTGGTCAAATGATTCATCACGAAGTATGTCGGACATGTTATGTTCCTCACATATACTTAACACTGCAAAATAAAAATCCCAAGCATGTCTGAGATGCACAAAGAGCTACACTATCACTTCTCTGCAGCATTAAAGTTGGTGATATATGTTAGTATGGAATGTCTGATTATTTGGAAATCATCCATTCTTGGAATCACAGCTAATATAAAGTTTCAAGGCAAAACCGTATATCAGTGCTTTCACGCTTTGATTTAAACAAGTTGATGCAAGTTAGACCTAGAGTACCAGTACCCTTTTTTATCCTGAATTGAATAATAATTAAAAACATTTTGACATTTATTTTTAGGTTTAAATGAAGCTGGGACAGATGTGAATCCTTCAATAGGTCATGAGCAAAGCCAACCTGAAGGTCATTCAGAACCTTCCCAACAAGACATTTCTGATGTTCCAGAAAGTAGGTCAGGACTGGATTCTGCTGAAACTCCTTTGGAAAGTGATAATACTCATATCTGTGATAATAGTAACGATTCTAGTGACAATTCAAACGTTCAGCAGACGTCGCCTACTACAAGTGGAGATAACTCTGATCCTGATTCAAACAGGGGAGATAATCAATTAGAACCTGTTATTAGTTTACATTATTCTACAGAAGGGACAACTAGTAGTACTATAAGACTTGGATTTGCAAGATTTGAAAATTTGGAAGCTGGTATTCTTCAACGAAGTGCAGAAAATGCATCATTGTCACCATTAGTGACAGAACCTGTAACAAGTCAGGATCAGAGTGATGTTTTACATGATAGCATTTCACCAGAAGTTTCCCAGCTTCCTGTAGACATGGATTCTCATGGGTTAAACCAAATTGAAGGTGATGAGATTCTTAATTCTGATTTAGTTCAGGAAGAAATAACTCCAAATTCTAATTCTGAAAGGCAGATAACTCATGATGGTGAAATGACAGAAGAAGCAAATTTTCACTCAAGTACAGATATTTCTAGTCAAACTGTTTCTATGTCAGACAATACTAAATCTCATCAATGTGAGTCTGTTGTTGATACACAAGAAAGTAAACCTCCTTTTCATTCTGAACTGTCGTCTGCAAATGATGCAATTAATCATTCTTATGCTGAAGGTCAAAGGTCAAGTGAAAGTTTAGACACACCTCCCATGTCATCACCAATTTCCCGCTTACACATAAGATCTGGAGATGACACAAATAGAGGTTCATCAGAGGGGTCAGGTAATTCATTACAAAATAGTTCTTGTCTTATATGTAGAGTCAAACTTTGTAGAGCCAAAAACACGAATAAAATGAATTTATATTAAGAAGAGTTTGAAGATACCAAAGGGGTAAACAGAATCCGTATATGAAAGAAGAACAGACAGCACAATGGCCAAAAGAAAAGTACAAAAGGACAAACAATGATCTACAAAACATACATATAAAACTTAAGATCAAGTAACATGAACCCCACTAAAAACCGGGGGTGAACTCAGGTGCTCCGTAAGGGTAAGTAGTTCCTGTTCCACTAGTGTTAATCTAGTTACAAATCTAGTGATAAGTCATGAATGAGGAAAGTAGCCGAATCTGAGTATTCAATTAATTATTCAACATAAATTGAGCTAAAAGCTATTAGAAATGAATCAAATGATACTTGGAGATATCCATGGAAACAACTTGGGGACGTGGGTGGTGGAATGGTTGAAGTAAATGACTTCTGATTACTAAGATAACACTACTAATGTGGGTGCCTACCTCAATTACCTGTCTAAAGACTACTAATGTGGGTAGCTGCCTCAATTACCTGTCTAAAGACTACTAATGTGGGTGCCTGCCTCAATTACCTGTCTAAAGACTACTAATGTGGGTAGCTGCCTCAATTACCTGTCTAAAGACTACTAATGTGGGTAGCTGCCTCAATTACCTGTCTAAAGACTACTAATGTGGGTGTCTGCCTAAATACTTGTCAAAAGTGTTAAGGTTTCCAGATACATGTTAACATCTTGGGGTTTCAACATACAGTTCATTATACATGTAATTGTTTGGGCTTCCTCTTATTAAACAATTACTGTCTTCTTTTAAGGTAGAAATTGCGGAGTTGGCTTTAAACAACGATCACTCACTCACACTCTCATAGTAACAATATGGCTGACAAATTGCCGAAGGTGACTGACCTTAAACTACAATTACGTTAACTCAACACAACCCTTTATATATGGAAGAAATTTTTCTTGGTTTTTACCATTTCAGAATTATATCTGATGGCCCTTAAAAATATCCTCTCATTTTGTTAAAATTCCAAATATAAGTCAATATGAGTGACCAAACTGGTCAGAAGAGAGATGTCTTTCATCCATGTTGAATAAAAACAATACATACATGGGTAAATATCAAAGAGCCACCACGGTATAACTCAAATGTTGTTGAAAGTGGCGTTAAAAACCATAACCCTTGCCCTCAAAAAGTAATTAATGATCAAGGACAAAACATTCGTGATTAGTATTAACATGCTTTGTCATAAATAGCAATGTTTCTGTTTAACAATACAAAAAAAATGGGTGTTAAAATAGATTGTCTACCTCACACATCTACATAGTTTATTGACAAGTAATCACTATGAAAAGACATTCCAGTTCTTTGAAATTAAACAAAGGACATTTCATTTTTTCACTTTATTATGACACATCCAAACATCGAACTAATATGTTGGTCTAGCTAGTACAAAGCAGACATCAAGTATGGTAGATTGTGAGTTCAAACCTCGTTCTGTTTAAACCAAAGACTATGAAATTAACATGTTGTTTCTATGCTAACCACACAGCATTAAGGAGAGAGGGCAAAGATTGGTTGGTCTGGAATCAGAATAATGTGTCCGAGTGGGACGACATGTCTAACTACTGACTGTTGTTTCAGCGAGCTAACACTATAAAAATCAAACTCAGCGTGTTGGTGTAGAGCAAAGCAGATCTTATCATCATCTCATTGAAAATTAACTTGTTCTCACCATGATATGGCTGAAAAATTGTTGAGTTGGCGTTACACAGCAATCTCTCGCTCACTCACTCACTCACCCACTCACTCACTCACTCACTCACTCACTCACTCACTCACTCACTCACTCACTCACTCACTCACTCACTCACTCACTCACTCACTATGAAAATCTATCTAAGCGTGTTGGTCTAGTACAAAACATATCTCATCATCATTTCATCAAAAGTAACTTGCTGCCATAATATAGCTGAAAAATTGTTTTCTTGGCGTTAAACAACAATCACTTTCTAAATGACAGTACACAACAATGTTTCACCGATTTTAACGAAAAAGTTTATAATTTACAGAATCTCAAATGAACATAGATAGTCAAGCTGTTCCACCTCCTCTTCCAAGACAAAGGAGGATAGGGAGGAGTGGTCCATCTATGGGTAATATCCACTTAGGCTTAGAGGTAGATAACAGTGATGAGGATCAAGAAGGGGAGGCAGCAGATAGTAGGGCCACCAACAGGTGATTTTCTCATTATTTAATGGTTCTGATTCAGATTTTGTTGAATATAAATAGGTGTTGCCAATTTTCAAAATGTAGTAAAAATATATTGTACTTCGGGTCTTATTTTCAATTTTTGTTGAGATTAAGTCCCAAGATTGGTATGTAGCATTAAATATGCATGTAAATGGGTCTATTTACTCTCATGAGTAGGGTGTATGGGAATGGAGAGAGGTCTACTCAGAAGTTAAAAAATAGATTTTATCACTCATGAGAATTGTCAATTAGCTTCACAAGATTTCTAGGTGATTGGATTTTGAAAACATGTTCTGATAGTGTGGTTCTTATATTGTTGTTGTCTTATACTCTTTAAATCTGTATGCAATGAGTGTTTATCACCACTAATGTTTTTGACTTTGATTCCCCCAGTTATGTGGTGCAGTAGGTTGATGGTTTTCTCCATGTTCTTTGGTTTCCTCCACCATTGCAATTAAAGATGACATAAGTATTTCATGGAAGACTGACATCTATGTACTTAAAAAAAAGTTCTTTATTTTTCAGAATATAGGTAAAACCTCAGAATATAAATCAAGATGTTTTTACTTCAGAAAATGTCCCATATTATTTAGAATATGTCAGAAAATTTTTCTTTAAAAAAAGTTTTTACTTCAAAAGCATATTTTTTACCAATATCATAAATGTATGGAGAATATACCAATTCAAAAGTCGAGGTCATCGTGGTTGTGATCATATGGTAGTTGGATTTACAACTACCTATCCAATCAGTGCCTATCACCACTAAAGTTTTGATATCGAACCCTGTTCGTGGCGAGATGTACTCGATACAACATTCTGTGATAAAGTTTGTCAGTGACTTGCGACAGGTCAGTGGTTTTCTCCAGGAATTTCAGTTTCCTCCACCAATAAAACTGACCGCCACGATATAACTGAAATATTGTTGAAAGTGTCATTAAACACCATAAACCAACCAACCAATTTAAGCTGTGGTCCACATAGACTTGTAATTCAGAAATAACCATAATTGTAGTTAATTTGAACAAGGAAAATGAGTATTTTAAGCTGTTTTTATTGATTTATTTACAGAGATAGTTTAGAAAGGCATATAACTGCCATAAAACTACAGGAATTATATAGAAAAAGACAGGAAGAGAAGGAGAAAGAAGAGATGGAGATGAGGAACGTCTACCAGCCATCGTTTAAAATGAAGTTTAAAGGACATAGAAATGCTAGAACTATGGTATTATCATATATTGCAAAAAAATGTAAAAGAAAAAACTCAGGGGATGGGGATTAGTGTGTGAGGGGGAAAAAGAAATTACCGTAATCAATTGTATATACAGTTTAATCTC
Organism: Gigantidas platifrons; assembly: GCA_002080005.1. NCBI lineage: Eukaryota > Metazoa > Mollusca > Bivalvia > Mytilida > Modiolidae > Gigantidas > Gigantidas platifrons. The sequence continues at coordinate 146,643 of MJUT01054308.1, read as the reverse complement.
GTTGTCAAATTCGGTTTACTTGAAAATTCAGTTAAGTCGAAATCAAGTCCAGTTATAAACTTAATGCTTTTCAACTTAATTTACTCCTCTTATCTAAAATTTCGATGTGTCAAAATTTTGGGTTTCTTAAAGTAGCTCTTCAGTCTCTAATATACAAATCCATTCAAATTATGTTCGTTAATTCGAAATTATACCCAAAGCTATCGTTAACGGAATTATTGTCCGGGATGACAAAAATTCAAAGTGAAAGTGAAAGTAACAGCACCACCTATAAAAAACGAAAGTTCGGAACTCTCAGGTTTTTAGCTTTGAGGTAAGGAAAATACTGTTATGATTCAAACACTTCAAATTGTCATGCTCATATAATGTTGTTTGAATCTTAACGTTTCGTAGCGAATTCGCCAATAATTTGGTGTTTAAACTTCATTTTATGAAGGTCAGTACGGAAAACGACAATAATTTTGGGTATGACAAATTACGGTTTTGGTAGACAATATGCCTTTAAAGGTTTGAAATCAATTTACAAATTAATTCTTTTGAAGCTATTCATGATTTCAAATATAGTTTTAAACATTTATGCAATAATTTGCTGTAGCAGAAGGGACCGTCGTGGCCGTGATTGTATGGTAGTTTGATTTATGACTACCTATGCAGTCAGTGCCCATCACCACTAACAGGCGAGGTGTACTCGATACAGCATTATGTGATATAGTTTGTCAGTGACAGGTCGGTAGTTTTCTCCGGGTACTCTGGTATGCTCCAGCAATAACACTGATCGCCACGATATAACTGAAATATTGCTGAAAGTGGTGTTAAACACCATAAACCTAACCCTGCTATAGCAGAAACCATCAAGAAGCATGTAATCAACTTCAGACACTTTCTGACCAATATCTATCGTTCTATTGTACACTTCTATTTTTGTAGATTAAAGAAGCCAATTTTTGGGGTGACCAGTATGTAATGAGTGGTTCAGACTGTGGTCATATCTTTATATGGGATAGATACAGTGCACGTCTAGTGATGTTACTAGAGGGAGACAGACATGTAGTCAACTGTTTACAGCCACACCCTTATGATCCAAGTAATTCATTATGTATAGATTATCTCACTGTTTACAGCCACACCCTTATGATCCAAGTAATTCATTATGTATAGATTATCTCACTGTTTATGGTAGATTATTAAATTTTACCACTCATGAAAGTTAATTTTGCTATTATCAGATTTTTATACCCCCACTCGTAGAGAGGGGGCTATATTGCAATCACCTTGTCCGTCCGTCTGTTAGCCCGTCCGTTCACACTTTCGTAACAGATATCTCAGCTTCTACTGGAAGAAATGATTTTATATTTAATATATGGCTTTGGCATGGTGACTTGTACCGTGTCTCCCCTTTCCAGGTTTACCGCGCATCTACTTCCTGTTTACAGTGCGACTTATAATTTTTCATGTTTGTTGTAATGAAAACTTTCGTAACAGTTATCTCAGCTTCTACTGGAAGAAATGATTTGATATTTGATATATGGCTTTGGCATGGTGAATTGTACCGTGTCTCCCTTTTCCAGGTTTACCGCACATCTACTTCCTGTTTACCGTGCGACTTACAAATGAACGAGTGAGGGTATTCTTAGCACGACGTAGCGTGCAACATCTTGTTTGCTTATTGATATACTTATAAGCACAAAGAAGTAGGTGATATAATTTTAACCACATACTGCTTGTCAATATTGAATTATGAGAAGAAAGTTTAAACAGTAATGGTCAACCATTCCACAATGTCAACAAAATGAACAGTCACTTCTCATCTTAATTCACTGAACACAAAAGAGACCACGACATATCACGAGGGACAGGCACAAAAATGTGGTGGGGTTAAACCGATTAATTGGATCCCAACCCTCCTCTCTTGATAACTGGATATCTAAACTGCAATACAAATATAAACACAGATTAGCTTCCACTCAAAAAGACCACATACTATCATAAAAGTGAATGACAACATGAACATGGACAGTACAATAGCAGGGTCAGTGAATGACAATATGAACATGGACAGTACAATAGAAGGGTCAATGAATGACAACATGAACATGGACAGTACAATAGCAGGGTCAATGAATGACAACATAAACATGGACAGTACAATAGAAGGGTCAATGAATGACAACATGAACATGGACAGTAAAATGGCAGGGTCAATGAATACTTATAGTTAACTGATTGCTAGCTAGTTGAAGTTATGGCGATATGAAACATGATTTTTATTAAAAAATTTATTTTTCTCAGTATTAGCGTCTAGTGGTATAGACTATGACATAAAGATCTGAACTCTAGTTAAAGTCATGGCAATATGAAACATGATTTTTATTTATATTTATTTTTTCTCAGTATTAGCGTCTAGTGGTATAGACTATGACATAAAGATCTGGGCACCATTAGAGGAGTATACAAACTTCAATGAGGATGTTTCTAATGAGGTAAACCTTTGTTATATAATTAGATAATATCCAGTTTTAGGTTTGGTTTATGGTGTTTAACGCCACTTTCAAAAGTATTTATGTTTTATTGTGGCGGTCAGTTTTATTGGTGGAGGAAACTGTAGTTCCTGGAGAAAACCAGCGACCTGCTGCAAGCCACTGACAAACTTTATCACATAATGGTGTATCGAGTTCACCTTGCCATGAATGGGGTTGGAATTCACAACTTTAGTGGTGATATGCACTGATTGCACAGGTTATTGTAAACCTCTACTATGATACGAACACGACCACGACAGCCCCCCTATCCAGTTTTAAGTTTTCACATTTTTTTTACTTCTACATGCTAGATAAATTTCACTTTCACTGTGTGAGAATTTAAGACACAAGAAAAAAACTCATTAAGTGTCCTTGGAGTCGTGTATTTTGATTGAAAATAATGTTTTTTTATAGCTCACCTAATCATTTTAAATCAAACTTAATTGGGTTGGTTTCTGTTTTATGTATATATATTGTATATGACATTTCTTATTTCTGTGAGGATGGTGACTTACTAACTAGTGATTTCTTCAAATGGTTGTCAGTACTGAAGTGGGTTAGATTTAAACTATAGCTATATGAAAATGTGTTGTTTTATGTATTCTGTTTTGTTTTTTTAGCTCACCTTGCTAAAGGCAATGTGAGCTTTTGCCATCACTTGGCGTCCGTCGTCCGTTAACTTTTCACATTTTAATCTTCTGCTCTGAAACCCCTTAGCCAAATGAATTGAAACTTGGTAGGAAGCATCTATGGAAGGTCCTCTACAATGATTGCTCATTTCGTCCCGATCCATTAACAAACATGGCCGCAACAAGCAATTCTTGTTTCTGATTGGCCTATTTTTAAAAATCTTCTCCTCTGACACTACTGATCCAAATGAATTGAAACTTGGTAGGAAGCATCTATGGAAGGTGCTCTATAAAGATTGCTAATTTCGTCCTGATCCATTGACAAACACGGCCGCCACATGCAATTCATTTTTATGATTGTATGCGTTCTTAACAAATCTGTTTTCTGTGAAAAGAAAGATAACTCTAATTTAATCCGTGGAAAGAGAGATAACTCGAATTTAAATATAATTTACTTTAGTATAATACAGTTAAAATGAATCTGTATAAAAAAAATGTGACTGAGATACCCACCCTAAACCATATATATTTATGATCAGGGTGACTAGGCAAATTAAATGTCTTATAGCTCAGGCCCCCTGAGGGGGGGGGGGAGTCATACCCCACCCCTTACCTGAAGTGAATGGTTGAGATCCCTACCCCTAAACCATATATATATATGATCAGGGTGACTAGGCAAATTAGATGCATTATAGTTCAGGCCCTGGAGGGGGGGTGGGTCATCCCCAACCCCTACCTGAAGTGAACTTTTTAATAGTTGAGATCCCCACCCCTAAGCCATATATATTTATGATCAGTGTGACTAGGCAAATTAAATGCATTATAGCTCAGGCTCCAGGGGGTCATACCCTACCCTCTACCTGAAGTGAATTTTTTAATGGTTGAGATCCCCACCCCTAAACCATATATATTTATGATCATGGTGACTAGGCAAATTAAATGCCTTATAGCTCGGGCCCCAGGGGATCTTACACCACCCCCTACCTGAAGTGAACTTTTTAATAGTTGAGATCTCCACCCCTAAGCCATATATATTTATGTTCAGGGTGACTAGGCAAATTAAATGCCTCATAGCTCAGGCCCCGGGGGTCATACCCCACCCCCTACCTGAGGTGAAATTTTTAATGGTTGAGATCCCCTCCCCCAAATCATATATATTTATGATCGGGGTGAATAGATAAATTAAATTCCCCAAGAGTTGAGGCCCGAGGTTATCCCCATCCCCTACCGGAAGTTTTTTTTATAGCCGAGTATAAAACAAGACCAAATGATTTTGACTTGCAACTCGTTTTAGTTAGTAATGTCAGAAGGGACAAGTTAAAAAAAGTGTTAATGTAGAGGCCTATTGGAAGCACCTATAGGCTATGGAATGTTCTGTATTAAGTTTCTTCAGAGCAGAATGCAAGGTGAGCAACACAGGCTCAGCTCAGTGCTGAGCCTCTAGTTTTCTGAACAATTTTAATACATGTATAACATTTTTGTTGTTATGCAATTTTCAATCTGATTTATTCAAAATCATAAAAATCAATTCTAGTGGCATAAATTTTGGTGGTCTTCTTTAACAATGTGTTTTATGTTGAGCAGAAATCTAAGATGGCTTAATACTACATAGGACAAAGTTTAACATAACAATGTGAAAAAAACATGTAATGTAATTGCTGAAATTACTAGATTGATTCAGCTTTATAACCTATGATACCTAGATAATACAATAATTGTTGGTCTTTTACAAAATATGAGTTTTTCGATTTTTATACATGTACTACTTATCATAGGTCAAAATTTGAAAATCGAAATAACTCACTGTTTCACCAAAATTATACATGAGTAATCTAAGGATTAGTCTTAGCAAGGTTTTCTTATTGGATACTGTATAACCGGTAATCTCTGTGATGTGAAATTTCTGCAGTTTTGGTCTAAAAAGAAGACATTTAATTTTTGCAGATTTTTTTTTCTGCAGATTGGAAATCTCGGCACGGAAATTTTTTTTTGTATGAAAGGAAGCAACAACAGAAGTGATATTACGATAAAAAAAAAATGGTGCACATTACAATGATCCTTAGAAGTCAAAACATATTTAGTTCTTTGGTTACAGCATCTGAATAAGCATTTGGTTAACTTCAAATTTGTCTTTTCACCTTTTTTGCGATCTATTTTGTTGACAGGAAATACGAAGTCAACAGTTGGATCGATATCGGTATAATGTTAGATACTTTGGATATATATTTTTAATGTTGAATTTTCATACTTTATCATATAACATTTTTTTTTTTTTTTTTANGATATTACGATAAAAAAAAAATGGTGCACATTACAGTGATCCTTAGAAGTAAAAACATATTTAGTTCTTTGGTTACAGCTTTTGAATAAGCATTTGGTTAACTTCAAATTTGTCTTTTCACCTTTTTTGCGATCTATTTTGTTGACAGGAAATACGAAGTCAACAGTTGGATCGATATCGGTATAATGTTAGATACTTTGGATATATATTTTTAATGTTGAATTTTCATACTTTATCATATAACATTTTTTTTTTTTTTTTTAAAGAATTAGAATTGGTATACTGTAGACATAAAAACTCGGGTTAACCGGAATTCTACAACCAGTACATTTCTATTTGTTTGGTTTTTAGATGAATCCTGAGATCACGCAGTTTGATATTAATTTATTCAATCGAATTCGGAGCTATTACAACAATAAAAAAAAACAGAAAAACACTTTAAATGTTAATTTATGTAATAACAATTTTAAATATTGCTTTAATAAACTTTATTATGATTGTAAACATTTAATCATGTGATTGTTTCAATTATTATCGGTGTCAGCTTGGAACAATCATATTTCTTTATCTGGATTAATTGTAATTAACAGCTAAAAATCAACATGCCACAGCTAAATAACCTTAAATTGTTGTGTAAACATTTCTATAGTACCAGTTTTTATTATTATCTGGATATAGTAATTAGGATTAATTAAATATTTTACACTTACGGCAGAATTGGAGTTAGAATTTTAAAAGGAATTTTGTACCGGACATTAAACATTTATTTTACAAAATATACTGCGATTTTAATTTCTGCGGTCTGGAGTTAACCGTAGAATACCACAGAAATTAGATTGCCGCAGAAATTACCGGTTATACAGTATGTTGATATTGGCTTTTCATATGTTCTAATAATGACAAAATATGGGACCATGCAACCAGGTGAACCATACAGGCTCTGAATAATTTTTAGCTCACCTGACCCAAAGGGTCATGTGAGCTTTTGTCATTACTTTGCGTCCGTCGTGGTTGTCGTTCGCGTCTGTAAACTTTTCATACTTTCATCTTCTTCTTTGAAACTACTAAACAGATTTAGACCAAACTTGGCAGAAATGTTTATTGGGAGGTCCTCTACCTAATTTATTATTTTGGTGCAGATTGGAAATCCATCATGGCTGCCAGGGCCAATAATGTGTCCTGATTGGTTGAAACTTTGAAAATCTTCTTGTCAGAAACTACTCAGCCTATGGAATTGTAACATTATAGAAATGATGACTGGATGGTCCTCTACTAAATTTGATATTTTTGTGCCGATCGCATATCCAAGATGGCCGCCATGACTCGACTTAGTTTTAACATAGGACCCTATGGGAAAAATGTTTAAAAAAATGTTTCCTCTGAAACCAGTAAGTCAATTTAAAACAAACATGGCATGAATGGTCCTTAGGTGGTCAACTCTCAAAATAATGTCATGTGACCCCGACCTCCATCCAAGATGGCCGCCGTCAGCGAACATAGTTTTAACATAGGACCCTATGGGAAAAATGTTTAAAAAAAATTTTCCTCTGAAACCAGTAAGCCAATTTAAAGCAAACATGGCATGAATGGTCCTTAAATGGTAAACTTTCAAAAGTATATTCAGTGACCCAGACCTCCATCCAAGATGGCCTCCATCAGCGGACATAGTTTTAACATAGGACCCTATAGGAAAAAATGTTTTAAAATCTTCTCCTCTGAAACTAGTAAACCAATATAGCAAACATGTCATCGATGGTCCTTAGGTGGATCAACTTCCAAAATTGTGTTCAGTGACCCCAATCTCGGTCCAAAATGGCCACCGTCAGCGGACATAGTTTTAACATAGGACCCAATGGGAAAATTGTTTAAAAGTCGTCTCCTCTGAAACCAGTCGGCCAATTTAAAGCAAACATGGCATGGATGTTCCTTGGGTAGTATATACTTTCAAAATTGTGTCCGGTGACCACAACTTTCATCCAAGATGGCTGCCATGAGCAGACTTAGTTTTAACATAGAACCCTATGGGATTTAAATAGTAACTTAGATGTATTCGGCATGCAGACATTCTTAAGAGGACTTAATTATATCAGGTGAGCGATACAAGCTTACCTGAGCCTCTAGTTTTTGGACAATTTTCATTTACAGATAATGTCAAGAAATGAAATAATGTTAGAAGAAACAAGAGACACCATCACTGTCCCTGCTGCATTTATGTTACGTGTGCTGGCCTCACTAAACCAGATCAGGGCAGGTAATTACCCATGTATAATGTGTTAAGTTAAAAATAGAATTTGGTTGATTGAATGATTGGTGTTTAACACCAACTTGAGCATAGTTTAGCTATGTCATGGAGTGAACAAATGTTACAAAGTTAGACTTTAAAAGATTGAATTCTCTTTTAATGATTACCATGTTTTGTTGTATATAGTGCCCATTGTTGTATAATGCTAACTTATGATAATTAAAAAGGGGATTCTTGTGAAAAAGGGGAGGGGGTTCAGGTTACTGTTGGCATTTTTTTCAATTTAGAATAAATAATGTATGTGAGGTTCTCTACAGAGAATTCTTACTTTGTCTTAATCCAGCAACAACAAAAAACGGCTGCCATAGGAAATTTTTGTTTTGATTGGCCGAAATTTGGAAATTTTTCTCCTCCAAAACTACAGGTCCAAATAATTTGTTACATAGTACAAATGATGTACGTAAAGTATTATATAAAAATTCCTTATATAATCTTGTTCTGATGATAGAACCTGGATGTGCCAAGATATAGTTGAAATACTGTTAATGTTGGCATTAAACACCAATCAATCAATCAATGGAGGCGATGGCCACAATTCTTGTCTCAGAAATTATAAACTCGCCAAAACAGTCAAACAGTGCACGAATAACCTAGGGAGTGATTCAGGCTCAGACGAGCCTCTAGTTATTTATAATATATATAATTGATTGTCTTACAAACGTGATTATCTCATTCCAGTTAGATTTACATTGGTTAAGCTACACCACAATAAAAACAAACTTAGTAGTGATCCTTCAGTTTGGAAACACCAATTGATATTACACTCATTCAATACATGGTAGTACAATTAGATCAAAATAGCTTCATATCATAATTTATTTGTTTTTTTACTTAAAACATTTTTTCACTTGTATTATTAGTAGTTATGACCCATGTTGTGTCATTCGTAATTTGAATAATCAAAAAAATGATCATGATAATTCAAATTTATGTATACAGTCAACATGGCCATCTTAACAGCATTATTGGCCACCAGTCAAAGCAGTTCACTGGGCTCCTACCTACACAAGCACACACAGTAATAAAAATGTAAATGGTCGATAAAACTAAACATATATTTATTATATTGGTAGAGTCAAACTTGATTTATTCAGCCACTTAAGGGCCGGCAAAAACTGACTGCTTAATAAAGGTGACCTGTAATTCAAGGTTCACAATTTTTTAAGTATTACAAATATTCCGGAATTTTTTCAAAAACAATGTTATAGCATTTTAACAAACAGTCCAACCATCCATTGGAGGCCTTGAAGGACTCATTATTTAAATCAGCTGTAAATTTCAATCCTTTCTCCTTTATCATAGGCCCTGTCACATTAATTTGGCATCTAATGGCATCTTGCACCCAATCCCAGCACAGGTCGTTGATGTCCTCGTTCCCGGTTTTGTGTCTTTTTCTCCTCCGATCGTTGCTGACGTTGCTTTCATAATCGTCAAGAACTTCACTTTTCCTTTTAATAATCTGTTGGATTTGCGTTCTTCCAACGCCCATTATCTGTGCAACATCTCGAGGACTTTTCTCACTGTCATGTAGTTTGATGGTTTCAACTCTTTCGGATAACGTTAACACCTTGCGTGACATTTTTATGACTGACTGACAAAACAATGTCGTTTTTCTTTATTTAAAGCCTTAAATTTTACTCACCTGTTGTGAACTTACCTGTTACACCTGTTCTGGACATCTTAATTAAATTAATCAACTTTAATTTAAACTTAATCATCGTTGATTGCCAAGTTCTAGCCTGGGGTTATTTTGTTGACATGTAAACTACGACAGGGGAGATAATTTTCCACATGATCAAATAAGATGTCACGTGACTGAAGCAAAAATCAATACTGTGTTAATCACGAATGCTGTCCGCAAGCGACAAAAAAAATATATTTGTGACCGTTAAAATAGGTATTTTAACATTATTGGTACAAATTTTTCTGGCCGTTGGCCACGTAAAGGAAGTGACCATTAATTTAAGTTAATTTATTGCATAAAAATCCATGCGGGGACCTGGCAGTGACCGGAAAAGAGAGGTGACTGTTTATTTCAAGTGACTGTTTGGGTATGTTTGACTGTACTAACAACAAAATCAGTGTTTAAACATTAAAATTGATACCATTCATAACGTACATAGATTAACATGGGCCCCTATGTAACTGCCCAAAGTGCCCATGTGTTAAGATGGCACTGACAGTCAAACCTGCTTTAGTGACCACCTCTATTAAGCAATAACTTGTATTATGATACTTTGATTTTAACTTCCCTTCACAGTACATTTCATATTAATTAAGCTTGTACATATTTAGCGACCATATTTCAGTGTTTCCTTGAAAGGTTGCGTAAGACAGTGTTATCTATATATATATATATTTCTCCTAATGTGCTATGGGTTATTGGCAGTCAAGTATATTAGTAGAGGAAGCCGAGGCATGTGGAGAAAACAACCTGACACAGACAAACTTGATCACATAAGGTTTGTATTGAGTACACCTTGTTATGGGTAAGAATTGATCTCTTCTCACATCTTTAGTAGTGATAGGCACCGATTGTATAGCAGAGATGAAAGTTTTCCTATGATCAGCGGATGTCCTCTTTTTAAGCTAAATATTTTGAAATAACATGTGTCAAACTAGGTCCAAGCAACTTGAAAATGAGGGTATTCGCCACTGTAGAAGGGTTTTCTCGTTTTTCATCAGTGAGCACCTCCATCTCTGGTATAGGTAGATGAACACAGCCATGACGGCACCTATTACAACAAATTCTTACTTAATTTTGAATGTGTTTACATTTCAGGGAGGGCATCAGTGAGCAGACCTAGCCAAGAACAAGGATCCAGTGACTCAGAATAACAGAATGTTGTCTATTTATAGTACTGATGTAAATCTTATTTATTGCCATATACTTGTAAATAAGCTTTTGTTTACAGTTGTGTGGACTAGAGAAACAAGTCAGAGTGAGTGATTGATATTGAATGCCAAGTGAGCAAATTTTCCACTATATCATGACTTAGAAGATGATGATGATGTTTGTTTTATACAAGACTATAACATTCTATGCTTGATTTTTAAAGAGAAACAAGTCTACAGGTAGACAGACATGTTGCTCCACTCTAACATATTATTCTTACACCTTAATGCTGCATGTTCAGTTGAGAAGCAGGAAATTATCATTTGTTGAATAAATTATGTTGTTGCACCACAAAAATCTAAATTGCTTGAAAGTTGCAAATAAAAATAAGATAATGGAATAATTGTGTGTGAGTATCAGTGCTACTTAGGCTGATTTTCTCACTTAAATTGATGGGATTTTTGGTTGTCAAGCCATCTTTTTCTGTGATAAAGTATTATTTGTGTACACAAGAACGATAGTTTTATTTCTAGGTCAGCTTGTCCAAAGGACCATGTAACCTATTGTCAACACTTTGTATCCATCGTCTAACCATATGTTAGCATCTTTTTACTGTAATTCCACGGTCTTATCGAAACATATTTTGCAGGATTGTTTCTGTGGTTGATTTTAAGATTTGTGATTTTGTGCCATTCCAAAATTCAACATGTCTGCCAGAGCTAATAATGCAATTTGATTGGATGAGTCTTAAAGTTGTTGGTAAAAACTACTCAGTGATTTGAAATTTAATATGATGTGAATGATATTGGGGTGATTCTTTGCAAAATATGTAATTTTTTGCTTATCGTAGTTCCAACATGCCCACAACCGCAGAACAAAATTTAACATAGGTCTTAATGGGAAAAATTTGTACTGATCTAAAATCCAAGATAGTTTTAAGAAAAGTTTATTTTGAGGAATGCCACCACTGCAGGAAAATGTTTAAAAGAACCCAATGGAAAAAAATTTTAAAATATCTTAACCACAGACCTGTTTAATCACACACTACATAAATGACTATTATTATTATACCTGTATATTGTTGCTTAACATCATCTATGGTAATAATTTCAGTCATGATGTGGCATGACATTTCTAATGTAACACATTAAAATTTAACAAGATAATGTAGGTGTTACAACATTACCTATATAAAACTACAAAAGTGACGATCAACAAATAAAAGGACAAAATTATATTAAAAAGTGAAATAGCAGAAATATAACATGATATTTTATGACTAGGATCGTGATATAGGCTCAGGTGAGCCTCTAGTTTTTTCTATATTTGCTCCACATGTGTAATGTAAAAATGTATATTGTTTAGATTTACTGTTATGGTTGTAAATTATTGTTTGTTATTAGATTTGTTTTTAGTAATAATGCCAGTAAAAACATGTCTCTATGGGGGTGGAGGGGGGGTCATACGTTACTGAAATACATGTACATTGTCATTTGTCTAAACCGTAATCCGGGATAAACTGTTATCATGTATAAACTGAATGTAGGAAATCTTTGTTAATTTAATATTTATAAACTAAATGTAGGAAATCTTTGTTAATTTAATATTTATAAACTAAATGCCTGTCTTTTCCAGACACAAAAGTTGGTCACAAGGAGGTTTGGTTTAGACCGGTTTCATTGTCTCTCCATTTGCTGGAAGAAATGTTGTCTTAGAAGAAAGGCTTTATTGTGACATAATTAGTCCTGTCCATATGTTGTAGTAACTTCTCTCTCTATAGTGATTTTCATTACAGATTTGTATCACTCCAAAATCCCTGACATACTGGGACATACCTACCCATGCTGCCACTTCTATTATTAAGCAATAACTTTGAATAAGAGGTCACTATTTATAGGTCTGGGTGATAATAAATCCTTACTTAAGCAACCACCTGTTTTATGTAACCATTTTTTTTAAAAGTAACCTTCTAAGAGGGTGGTTTCTCTGAAGAGGTACAATTTAGTAGTACGTGTGATTTATAATGCTGAAATGTGCTTAATAAACGTACAGCTTAACAATTATACCTTACCACACGAGAGCATGTGTACTTCATGTAATATACATGTTATGTATGTAATATTCCCCTTAAAGCTTTACCAGTCAGTGTTGTCTATGTTTGTTAGAACCTTGATGTGTCCAGGTCCACTATACTGGCCATTTTACTTCACATTAGAAGAGAAATCATGAGTAAACTAAGCTAAAACCTACAGTCTAACCTCATTTATTGTTTCTACGGAAAATCATGTGTAAACTAAGCTAAAAACTACAGTCTAACCTCATTTATTGTTTCTACGGAAAATCCTGCGTAAACTAAGCTAAAAACTACAGTCTAACCTCATTTATTGTTTCTACGGAAAATCATGTGTAACTTGAGTGAGTCTGTTCATAGTTATTAGTCCCCTACCGACGAAGTCGAAGGGGACTTTAGGTTTGCACTCTGTCCGTCAGTCCGGCAGATCAGTTTTCCTGACTTTTTTTTACGTCCTTTGATATATTGACTTCATATTAAGAATGTGGCTATATCTAGATGAGTTACAGTTTAAGTACGAATTTTGTTCCAGTCGAATGATTTTTGGCTGAGTTATGGCCCTTGAACTTGTATTTTTTGTTCTCTGTTTTAAGTTGTCCGGATTTTTTTTTACATCCTTCGAGATATTGACTTAATTTAAAATCTAGTCACTGCAAGGTGATACTTCTAATATTTTAGGTCCTCTGATTTTTGCGGCCGGTAGGGAGCAATGTATTGTTATGTGCAATACTCTCAGAATTCTTGTTTTTCCTGATAACCAAAATGTCTGCTTATTCAAACTAAAATATATTAAATGGTGTAATGAGGTTAAATTGCTGTACAAATGGACCATATGTTTTACTTTGATATATCCCTAGATATGTGTTATCAGAGTTGAGATAAAGAGATTTAACTGTCTATAAGAGTTGAAATGAATATCGAATATTCACCTGATCGGTCCCAACCTATTAATTTACCCCCCGGTGATCAATTATCAAGATGGTTTGATTTTTTGGTGTTGTTAACTAATACTGGTTTCTGGTTGATACCATGACAACCAATACTGGTTTCTGATTGAAACCAAGACAACCAATGTTGGTTTCTGGTTGAAACCAGGACAACCAATACTGGTTTCTGGGTGGAACCAGGACATACTGATGAGATTATTGAGAACACTATATAAAGTATAGCCACTTATATTTTGCTTGATTCAAATTCAAAAATATCTGCATTTGGTCACAAAAACACAAAATATGTCCATGTGTTATTTCTTGACAAATTGCTAAATATTGCTTGCGTCAAATATAATCTGCTGTTTCTTATTGGAAAATGGCAAAATATTACACATGCGAAAGAAGACTACACAATAACTTGATAGAAACTTGTATATTATGGTATTGATATTAAGTGATGTCAAGTTGTATCGTGTACATCTGGTGTGCCACAGGTAAATACAAGTACCACACAATAGTAGTATCATTTTTCTTAATTCAATTAGGGGCTGTCGTCATCATGATCATATGGTAGTTGGATTTACAACTAACTCTGCAAACAGTGCCTATCACCACTAAAGTTGAGAGTTTGAATCTCTTATATGATAAAGTTTGTCAGTGACATGCGACAGTGTTGGGGTTTTTCTCCAGGTACACTGCTTTCCTCCATGAATTAAATTGACAGCCACAATATAACAGAAATATAATAATTCATTGTATATTGTTATAAAATGGAAAATTGCTGACAATTGTATGCTATGTCACTGTAAACTGTTAGTACATTATAAAAAGAAAGTTAGTATTTACAGTATCTATATGCATATGTTAAAACTTTACTCTATTTATTTTTTGCTCAATATGTGCTATTTGTTAATTTGTTATTTGTGTGCTATTTATAATTTTAATAACATTTTTGCTGTCTACTTTATCTTTTTGTAAATTTAATTTACATTTTTACAGTCTACCTGTTCTATTGGTAATTTAATTGCATTTTTGCAGTCTTCCTGTCCTATTTGTAATTTTAGTTACAAGTTAGTCTACCTGTTCTATTTGTAATTTTAGTTACAAGTTAGTCTACCTGTTCTATTTGTAATTTTAGTTACAAGTTAGTCTACCTGTTATATTTGTAATTTTAGTTACAATTTAGTCTACCTGTTCTATTTGTAATTTTAGTTACAATTTAGCCTACCTGTTCTATTTGTAATTTTAGTTACAATTTAGTCTACCTGTTCTATTTGTAATTTTAATTAATTTTTGCAGTCAACCTGTTCTATTTGTAATTTTAATAACAATTTATAGTATACCTTTTCTATTTGTAATTATGTCTCCCCTTCGAATGAAGGGAGACATATTGTTTTAGTCTGATTTTTTTCTTCCACTTCTTCTGCTTCTTCTCAGCGAAGCTTGTCCGGACCATAACATTTTTGTCTTTTGAGATAGGTCAATGATATTTGGTATGTGGGTGCATGACCATAAGGCGGTGTGTCGCGTACTGTAATGACCTTCATGGGACGTCGACCTTTGACCTCAAGGTCAAATAATTGTTTTTTAAATAGTATTTTCTTCTCCGGGCCATAACATTTTTGTCTTTCGAGATAGGTCAATGATATTTGATATGTGGGTGCATGACCATAAGGCAGTGTGTCACATATCATAATGACCTTCGTGGGACATTGACCTTTGACCTCAAGGTCAAATAATGTTTTTTTAAATAGTATTTTCTTGTCCAATAGTAATTACTTTGGTCCACTGCTTGCAAATATTTGCTTTCATGACATATTTTATCACAGCATTCAACTCATGTGTAACTTATTGTTGTACAGATGGCCTCATTAAGGGGAAACATAAGTTTTAGGTATCTAAAACAGTTCTTCCTAGTTTTAATTACATTTTGTGTGCTCTGCCTGTGTTTTTGTAGAATCCTTTTCTTATCTGACTTTGTTACTGTTATAAAGAACATTTTGTGAAAAAAATTTGGAATGAAAAATAAAAAAATAGATAATCATCCATATTTAAAATTTTCTACACATATTTTAATCCAAAATCTTGTTTATACAGAACAAATGTAGCAACATCATAACACTGTTACAATATTTCAACATTGCCCAAATCTACTGGTTTACATTTTCTATAGGTGTATTTTATCCCAGCATTCTGAGACAGGCATTAAAGTTACAAGATAAAAACATTTTCTCCTTCGTCAAAAAAAGTAGGGGGCCGTCATGGTCGCATGGTAGTTGGGTTTATAACTACCCATCACCACTGATGTGAGTTCGAACCACGCTCAGGCTAAAGTTACCTGGTTTCTTTATTGTGTATTTAATTCATCCTGTACAAGTATCACACCCACTTTTAGAAGGACTGTACATGGCTGTATAAAAAACTGAAGTCCTATTTCTTATCCTGGAGAACTGCATCGATTGTGTAATGGTTAGCATGCTCGCCTCCTTTGTAGTAGATCATGGTTTCGAGTTCTTGATGTGTCAAGTGCTAACTAAATAACAGTCTTCAGGTAGACATGCAGCTTCACTCTAATATATTATACAGACTCTAAGCCAACCAGTCTTTTCTCTTATTCCTTAATGAGTGAGTTATATCATGGTGAGAAACAGGATGTTTCGATGAGATGTCAATTATGTGTGGTTGTACTAGACCAACAGGCTTAGTTGGATTTTTATAGTGTTAGCTCACTGAAACAGTCTGCAGGTAGTTACACAGCGATACATTATCATGATTCCATTTGCTCTTACACCTTAATGCTGCATGCCTTAGTTAAGAAACAACAAATACCCATTTTTATTTTTGGTTGTTTGACTCGACATCATACAAGAAACATGTCTATCTCATGTGATATTTCTGAAAACAACAGGTTTCACATTTCAGCCAATCAGAAAGCATAACTAGAATTAGTAACCATGTTGAATTTTCAAATGAATTGAAAATCAAGCAATATGTGCATTTCAATTAAATTATCAAGTTACATTTTTGCCAAGTTTGGTGTCAGTGTATCATTAAATAGTCTCCGCCGTGAAATACTGTCCTCTTACAATTGACTCCTATGATAAAATCCAAGGACGGAATAAAGCACAGTGATGACTTTTTTCTGTCCATTTAAGGTTTTTCATTTGAAATATAGCACAACAGGACACAATTTCATAGGACACTATTTGCCTTACATCAGTTGGTCAAATGGTTTCTGAGAAAAACATTGTAATGTGATTGGTTTATAAAGGCAAAGCAATAACAATGCCTCAACATGAACTTTAATTCTGTGTTAGGAATCATTATGTTAAAATGTCGGAACAATCGGTCAAACAGAACTTATTGTGAACAAAAACCTATTGTCTACAGAAGAAAAACATGACAAACGTGTACCATGATAGCAGGTCCTATAAACACAAAATACAATTTCCAAATCTTATCTAGAGGAAAATATTTTGATCACAAACATGTTAAAGAAACTATTACAAAGAGAAAGTTTAAACAGTGATGGTCAACAATTCCACTAATATCAACAAAATGATTAATCACCTCTCAGTTTAACCCACTGAACACAAAAAAAAACAAAAGTTACTGAGAAAAATGCGACGAAAAATATCTTGGATGGAAGGAAGGACGGACAGAGGTAAAACAGTATACCACCCTCCCCCTTCGGGGAGCGGGGGTATAAAAAGGACCACATAATATGGCATTGGCTTGGGACAGGCACAAACATGTAGATAGGTTATATCAATTAATGGGATTCCATCCCTCCCCTCTTGATAACTGGATCTCCAACTACAACCTTAGCAATAGTTCAACAAACGATAGACAACCTGCAGATTCTTCCACTCAAATGTACCATATACTATCAGAAAAATGAATGACAACATAAACAGTACAATGAACAGGGTCAATGAATGTTTGTAGCTAACTGACTACTAGTTAGGGAAGGTAGAATCTGTTGGTTTTAAAGACCACTGCTCTCGAGACACCTGTTTCATGAACAGGTACATCTATAATTATTCAAGATAATAAAAAATAATAAACAGATAATTATTCTAGTCTTTAAAATAAATAAATCAATTTTCATTTAAATTTTCATAATAAAGTTTTTATTGTATAATATCATACATGTTTTACAAATAAGGAATGTTTTAATTATGTACATGTTAATACCAGTATATATATTGTACAATTTATATACACAAAAATAATACAAAAATAGTATGCAAAACAAATATCAATGCACAGCACTTAACAAACAATTCAGCACATATACTATATTAAGCCTGGTCCCTTCTTCATTTATTTAACAGCAATAACTGTACTATATATCTAGTAGTGCAGACTTGGCTTTTATTTTACAAATTTTCCCACAAGTCTTTGTTGCATGCACCAAAAAAGACCAATGGGGAAATAAAATTTTGTGATCTTGTCAAACTATCAACAGTCTTCCTATCAAGAGGCCACCGTGGGACTAAAAGGAATACACTGAATGTTCAATAGGAACACAAATAAATGACAAATAATATCTAATTAAACTGAACCAGTGTTCTATGAGATTTCAAAATGGTGTTTTCTATGTCAAAAATAACTGTTGACAGTTTTAACAGATATTGCATTTTTCAACCTTCTTTTCTAAATAAATGGAAACATCAGTCGTCAAATATATTTCCGAAACTTAAATTTTCCCCCGTTAAATATTCTTGTACAAACTTCCTTCAATGTAATTTTTATATCAAGTTTCGATAAATTCATTGAAATTTTTGTTTTTATTTATCATTTTATTTATTGCTACAAAACAGCAAGGACAACAGGCTAAATATAAACTGTATGAAATAAAGTACAAAATAAGGAAAGCTCTAACGTTATATGGCAAGCTTATAATAGTGGACAATAATGAATTGCTGGAATAACTGAATTACTGGTACCTGTTTTATGGCAAGTGGACAATAATGAATTGCTGGAATAACTGAATTACCAGTACCTATCAACTTCTGGCAAAGTCATCACTATAAACCAGTTACCAAATACAAATTTCTCTGAACACCTTTTCGTATTCATACTCTTTAAAATCATCCAATCAGAAAACTTATACATTTGTAACAGTGTTTTGATTGGTCTGTTTCCAGTAGGAATATAAAAATTGTACACATATGTTTTATGGGGTCTTTCTGCATAAATTGATGTAAAAGAACAGTCTTTTATAACGACATCCTGATTTTTCATCAAAGTGTATTATTTTGACATGGTAAAGGGTGATCTTGGGTGTATTAAAAACACATAAAAGTAATGTGATTCAATTAAAAGACAGTAAATTTCTGTCCGATAGTTTGGTCGGCCAACAGACTCGCTTGTTGCTAATGAATCTATACATACATGTAACAAACATAAATTTGGTAAAATATATTTAATACTCCCTAGCACAATGCCGACAAAGCAGTGAAAAAGACGAGGGCCAAACTATTTTATATTCATGTTCTCCGTCACACTTTATTCAACCCAGTATCACATAATCACTAACCATTTTGAATAAAAAAAAACATACATATAATATAATATATAAAATATCGTAATTAATCGAAAAAATCAAGCTGCAAATATTTGCATAATATACATCTTATATAAACAAATTTTCATCATGTGTTTTGAATAAATTTCCACTTGACGTCCTACAAAATGATGACTGGATGATATTTTTACAACAAATTTTGAAACGACATAACAATGTTTATCATATTGGCAGTAAACAAGACAAAGCTATTTTTAACAGTATTGTCCATCTTACTTATTCTAACCTGACAAATCACGAAGCTGATGTAGATCTTTATTTAGACGAGCAATTTACATCAACATTTCCTAAGAGAAGTAAATAAAAGAGTTATAAAAGTAGACTCCAATACTACTTATAAACAACAAGGGGTTTAGGGTTATGGTGTTTAATGGCACTTTTAACACTATTTCAGTTATTTCGTAGAGAAAACCAGAGTACCTGGAGAAAGCCATGACATGCCGTAAGTCAAACAAACTTTATCACATAATGTTGTATTGAGTACACCTTGCCATGAGCAGGATTCGAACTCAAACTTTAGTGGTTGTAGGCACTGATTGGACAGGTAGAGGTAAATTCAATTACCATACGACCTCGACCCCTTTTAACAAGAATTCACTGCTACACAGTATAATAAGTATCAGTAACCTACTTTTTTTCTTTTCCTTTGTTTACACTATCTCTGTGGCAGTTGATGTATTACGAAAATGGGGAAAAAAATAGACAAAATGTGCTGGTGCTTTCTGTGAAAACTGAATATACATTTAAAATAATAAAACCAGATACAAAGTTACAAAACTCTAGCACATTTGAGTTATTGAGTTCACAAAGGGAGGTTCTGAACCCTTAAAATAGCAACAGATTCTCAACCCTAAAAATACTTCTCTCATCATTTTATGATAAACTGTTAACAGGGGATGTCAAATAACGATTGCTACACATCTTGAGAAGCTCAACACAGAAGAAATCTGCACATATATCCAAGTGTTGTGGAGGGGAGGAGGGTGTATTAAATATGTGGCTACAAAATTAAAACACGAACCTTATGTTACAAATACACGAAAAATTTACAGATCAACAAAACTTATCATGCAAATAATTTTCAAGATATTTTTTCTAAAATATTGTCTATAAAAAAAAATAAAGTGAAATCTTGATAGTTGTTCCCTACAACAGCTAAGTTTTGGTAAATAACATCTTACAACAACTTGCTACATAGAAAGGCTTCATACACTGTACATTTAATTAAAATGTATAAATATTGCATCAATAATTCAACATTATTCACAATTGACTCCAGATTAATCTACTTATTAATGGCCTAAGAACTGCACACATTTTTTACACCAACTACCAGTACACAACTTCTTTGCCACCAACTACCAGTACACAACTTATGTAAACACACTACAACTATAAGCACCAATAATAAAAGACAAGAGGTATATGTATATGACTGTGAAATCTATAAATCAAACTTTACATTTTTTAATAAAACTTAGATGAGAGATAAAAAAAAGTTCAGTGATGAAACAAAAGGATACCACCTCAACAGTTCCCCCAAACCTCTATTTTCAATCTGTTTGGATCAAGTTTAACCTATTTTATTTTCAAATATTTTGCGCCCCAATAGAGGAAGTCAGCTGATCAGAGGAAAGCTGACATCTCTGTTAGAAATTTAGCAGCCAGTGACAGCACTTGAATTTTATATTACTTCTATGGGTGAGTGTCTAAAACATTTTTTAGAGTGAAAATGCAGAAGAAAAGGTAAATCTGTTACTAGGGTAGGTCACCTTATTATCTAAAGTGCTGTCATCTCTGGGTACAATGTCAATTTAAACAGTCCAAAACTGGAAAATTATACCATCCAAATTTTATATCTTTCTAATTACAATTTGCAAAAAGAAATATTTCTTGCATA
>MJUT01054308.1:96347-116735 GCA_002080005.1 Gigantidas platifrons | reverse complement strand
CAAGTCACCATGCCAAAGCCATATATCAAATATAAAATCATTTCTTCCAGTAGAAGCTGAGATATCTGTTACGAAAGTGTGAACGGACGGACGGACAAGGTGATTGCAATATAGCCCCCTCTCTATGAGTGGGGGTATAATAAATAATCAAAGAAGCTATATGCATATCACCACTGATGTTGTGAGTTTGAATCCCGCTCAGGCGAGGTGTACAAATGTGATAAAGTTTGTCAGTGACTTGCGACAGGTCGGTGGTTTTCTACAGGTCCTCCACCAATAAAACTGACCGCCACGATATAACTGTAATATTGTTGAAAGTGGCATTAAACACCATCAAACAAACAAACAAAGAAGCTACAATTAATATTAACAAAAGGGAATAGTTTTTTTTTATTTTGTTAATTCCTGAAACACCAGGATATTTTAATTGTCAGTACCTATCACTACTACAGGTGGTGTAGTGGTTTAAGGCACAGATTTCACTTATTTCCTTTGACAAAGAATGATTGATTGATTGATTTTTGGTGTTTAACAATATGTCAGCTATATCATGGCAACCAGTTTTAGTGGTGGAGGAAGCCGGAGTACCCGGAGAGAACCACCGACCACCGACCATGGGTAAGCAACTGGTAAACTTTATCACTTGCGGTTGCGAGTGCACCCTTTTTTGTAATTTACAAAGCCGGGTTGACAAAGAATGTATTTTGTACTTATTTATTTATTTTGTTGAAGAAATCACAGGTTGCAGGCATATTTTACAAACCTTTCATTGTATAAAGGCCTATTCAATATAAACATACTACATCATACATTACAATTCAAACACCGTAACATAAAGGCTATTCCGTTTAAATACACATTGCAATACAAGGGCTATTGCATTTAAATTCACTGAGGCACAGACACACATATTAAGGGGTAATTCATACATAGGTAAAAATCATGATATCAATTCCTCGCTGCAGAAGGGGAGGGGTGTATTTCAATAACCATCTACCTTTCTTCAAGGTATATCTAAATGGAATTCAATAGCCTTAACACTATTATTCTATTATTATCTACTCCTGAGTGAACTGTTCTCCTATACCTCACCAGACAACACTACAGGAAAACTGTTCTCAAGGGTAAAGACAATATGTTTATAACATAACATCCCATTCAAGACATAAAAGAAAAACACACTCAAACATCATAATATACTAGACCAAAAAAGAAACGATACCAACATTTTTATCAAAATAATTTTGTTGTCATTCTGATTTCGAATTTGTATTAAATAGCTTAATACAATTTATTGTTCGGAGATTGCAATGTGAATTTATTCTTTGCATTTAAGGAAGCGCGACGTCATTTTCATGTTTTGAAATCTTTAACGCAGAATCAAAGATTGTGTTTCCCGATATGGATTGTAAATTTAACATAGGTCATTAAATGTCTGGTGGACAAATGTAAACAAAAGGTGATAAAAATTGACCACCTAATTTTACACGTTTTCCAATGCCACGTCTTCGTCAACATGAGAGGGACAGAGCAGTTGGTATGGTACAAGCAGGTATGCGTCAAATTGAGGTTGCAAACCACTTTGGATGTTCCAAACTAACAATTACAAGGCTAATGAGTCGATTGAGACAAACAGGTTCCACTTCTGATAGATCACGTAGTGGACGTCCCAGAGAAACGACGCTACATCAAGACCGCCACATTAGATTGATCCATCTACGGGATTGGTTTGTACCAGCTACAGACATTACAGTGACTGCTAGACAAACGTAAGGAAGACATAACCCCAGAATATCCGCTCAAACCGTTCGCAATAGACTGAAAGCTGCTGGATTGCGATCACGTCGTCCTGTCGTTGGTGCAGTGCTTACACAACGTCCCCGCAATGCACGTTTACGTTGGGCCAGAGCACGTCATTATTGGACCCGTAGGAGATGACAGAACATCATTTTTAGTGATGAGTCACGTTTCCCCTTGCGAAGGAGTGATGGCAGAATGAGGGTATACAGACGGCCCAATGAACGTTACATAAACGCATGTGTGCACGAGTGTGATCGCTTTGGAGGCGGAAGTGTGATGGTATGGGCAGGTATTACCCACTGGCACGCATATGCAACCAGTTTCTTGCACAGAATAACATTAATGTTCTACCATGGCCTGCATTATCGCCTGATTTGTCGCCTATTGATAACTTATGGGATGAACTTGATAAACGAGTGCGTAGGCGTCCACAACAACCTGAATCCGTGGATCAAATGAGGACTGCGTTACTCGAAGAGTGGAATAACATTCCCCAAGCACGTATTCAACGTTTAATTGCGTCAATGCGTCGCAGATTGACTGCAGTCATTCAAGCAAGAGGTGGCCATACTCGTTACTAACTTTTCAATGTGAGGTTTCGAAAATGTCTGTTTCCGATAACTCGTGCAATACAACAAATGATTTTTTACCAAGTTTGTTTGTTGATTTTGCATGCTTGAATGTTAATTTATCTCAATATATTTGTTCCCTAAAATTTTGTTAAAAGTAAAATTATTTATTTTTGTAAACAAATTGGTATCGTTTCTTTTTTGGCCTAGTATAATAACAAAATTTACAATGTAACATTATAAAAGTAACGTTTATAACAAAAACTGAAAGTCAACAATTCACATCTTTTTGATAAGTATGTTGAAATGGAACATTTTCGTATGAATTAATTACTGTTGATAATTAATTGTAACATTACAGTTACTGAAGTTTAATGCTGGGTAACTGGAAGTGTTTTAGATCTGTTTTCAGTTTGCATGGCTTGTAGTTTGTTCATTAAGGGAGATAAAAGTTGACAAAAATATATAAAAACTACGTGGGAAAATCTAAGCCACAGATATATTGCCCGTGGAAAATCGTTTGAAACTGGCATAGTTCCCATCGCAAGGTATATAGTCAGCCGTTGTCATGTGTACTGTTAAAAAATAGTACACACTGATTATCCATTCAAAATACAGCATTTTCATATGTTATGTACTAAATAATATATACGCATTGCATCGTAAGGGCTATTCCATTTAAACTCAATGAGGAACAGACACACATAATAAGGGGTAATTCAAACATAGGTCAAAATCATGATATTCAAGCTAATGTCTTAATTCCTTGCTGCAGAAGGGAAGGGGTGCATTTTAATAACAATAAACCTTTCTTCTGCTGCAGAAGGGAAGGGGTGCATTTTAATAACTATAAACCTTTCTTCAAGGTACAGACAAACCCTGTTAAACAGCCAAATTGCTTGTAAACCTACCTGTAAAATCACTGACGTGTGACATAACTGGACAATCAACAGTAAATTGACCATTGACCATAACCATATAACGAGGTTTTTTACATGGAAACAAAATAAAGGGGCAATAAAACGAGGCTTTACTGTATATCTAAATGGAATAGCCCTAACACTATACTATTTCAGTGGATCTGTGCATAGAATCTACCAATGTGTTCAAGCCATCAAAGAAGTTATAAAGCAAACCCTATGTTTATAATACTACTATAAATCCACACTATACTATATCACACAGACACCTTAGCCATACTATGGGTGAAAAGTGTAAAGGGGGAACCTTGTGTTTTACAACAAAGTAACTTCCTTAAAATAAATACTATACATGTACATTACATATGTCACTATCTCTGAATATTCATATATGCAGATTATATTGAAAGTTAGATGGTTAAAGATGTATTATATAGCCAATGGTTTGCTATCTTGAACTCTGATAAGTGGTTTAGTTGTATTAAAACATTTTGTCTAGTTACAGTTACTTTCAGATTATTTTGATCCTAGATAACTTGAATATTTCGAAGTTAAATAACGGGTCCCTTCAACTCTGACTCATTGAGGTTTCAATGTATGCATGTTAACCTGTATTGCTGTTTACTGACATTTCAAAATCTGGAAAAGATTCTCAGTACTATTCATTCAAATTCTGTTTTTATCAAGTGTCATGTTCAGTTGGTAGTTTCTAAGAAGAATATTTTTTACATATTTGTTTTCCCTATAGCAACCTATGTTAAACTATGTATTGCAACGGTCACCATCTTAGATTTCTAAATATGAAAAATTTGAAGACAGGTAATATTCCAGTCAATTCTTTAAAATGGATCAGAAATATTCAAAGATTGTGTGTAACTATATATTCAGTTGTAATCATGTTGTATCTTGATAACAACAAAAAGTACAAACATCTTAAGGACAATCTAATAATCATTTATATAGTTATTGTTGAATTTCCAATCAATAATACACATCAACTTTGTAAATGGTCAAATAATGACCATACAAACACAGTAACACAATCACAAAGGAATACTACTCTCTACAACCATGCTAAATTTCTAATTTGAAAGAAAATCACAAATGCTAAAGACACTGAACACTTGGGATGCCAGGGTGTGAACCCATGTCAGTGGGCATAGGCCTGTTGTCAGAAGTCGATGACAATAACTACTATGTCACAAAGCCCCCCTCCCCCCTCCTAAAATAAAGATCTGTAGTTTCACTGTAACTACAATCTGGTATTTAGTTTCAGATATAACCATTTTTCTGATAAGATTTATGCCTGCACAACAAGCCTCTCTCTCTTCAATATTCATGTAAATTATGCAACATTTTATTTGAGCTGAATCAGAAGTGATTATTTAAGCTGTATGTGTTGGTATAGTGGTATAGCAAAGAGTATTATCTGGCCTATATATTACATATATATAGCAGTCTCACCGATATACTAAACACTTTACTAGCCTGAAGTTGGTAAAAAATCAAGTGTTAAAATTCTTTATACAAAATGTATGTTTAAAATTAAAATAACAAATAAAAAAAAATATTCTTTTTTCTTTACAAATAAAAATGTACCGTAAATCTTTAAATTTAATTCTCAATATTTCAAAATCACATTTAAGTATCAAAAATAAATTAAATTTGAGAAAATTCAAAAATCTTTAAATTTCATTTTCAATATTTCCAAATTAAATTTAAGAATCAAACGTAAAATAAATTTGAGAAAGTTCATAAATCTATAAATTTAATTTTCAATATTTCAAAATCAAATTTAAGAATGAAAATTAAATCAAATCTGAGAAAGTTCATAAATCTTAAATTTTTCAATATTTCAAAATTAAATTTAAGAATGAAAAATATATTAAATCTGAGAAAGTTCAAATAATTAACAGTTTGATAAACAAGATTGTGTTGTTGCCAATTAATTAACAGTAAGGAAAGAACAGAAATACCATTAATTAAGATGGAACATCAGTGCCATAACCTTGAAAAAGTGTTATCTTAAGTTGGAAATGAAACCCATATGGCGGAGAGAGGAAATAAGACCATATTATATAACATTAACAAGGATAGCAGCACAAAAATA
This sequence comes from Gigantidas platifrons, assembly GCA_002080005.1. NCBI lineage: Eukaryota > Metazoa > Mollusca > Bivalvia > Mytilida > Modiolidae > Gigantidas > Gigantidas platifrons. The sequence continues at coordinate 111,336 of MJUT01054308.1, read as the reverse complement.
TGTCTCATAAGGTTCATTTGTGAAGGAAGAAAAAAACTGGATTTTATCATTTTAATTGCAATTTTTTATTATGAAGCATTTCACCCCCTTTTAAATCTTAAAATATTATCTGGACTGCTAACTAGATAAATAAATAAAGTTGATAGCTAAACAATTATAACACTAGCTCTTTGGAGCTTTTTAAATAAACTTTCAAATTTTCTATATTTTGCAACAGTCCTCAATGAAACTACTAAATATAGCAATACTAGGAAGGAATCACTAAAGGCATTTTCTGATAAAATTTAATTCAAATACCGGTACCTTAAGTAGTTTTCTATGTTATACAAAATTATCAACCTGACGAATACAGACAAACAAGAGGATTCCTCTATACCCCCAGCAATTCTAGATAGGGAAAAAAAGACTAATGGAAAATACCTATATTTCCTTGGAAATGACAATCTTGCAACATGAAATGAAAATAGCCCTCAATTTGACTTAAAAAATGAGAGGGAAAAAAAACTGTTTTAGTGGTACACAAATGTAATTTGATCTAGTCAGCACTGATGTTCCACTTAATATGTACTCTGATGAGAATCACTGCAAGTTTTAGAGGAAAAATTAGCAATAGCTTATCATATACCTTTATCAACCTTGGGGGTCCCTGAGGCTGCAATGTAAACAAACAATATATAACAATTCCTCATAATTCTAATAAAAAACCATTTTGAATAAAAGAGTAAATGCTTCAAAAGACATGTAAAAAGAAAAAACCAAAAAGACATCCTAATAGTGAGAAAAGAATGTGTTTTAAATATTTTTTTAAGCATTCTATTTTTACTTCAATACACATCTGTTAAATAACAGGATTACATGAACACACTAGCAGTCTGTGCCAAAAACATTTTGACAAGCTAGCTCGAACAGCATTTAAGAAGAATTTTTCTATTTGATTAAGCAAATTTTATGCAATTTTTACAAGCCCGAAATAATCTTTACTAGACTAGGGCATAGGGCTAGTGGTTTTTGGTGCAGACTGCACCAGTTAATAGTTTAACGAGAATTGACTTTTATATATAGATTCTCCTTCAGTTGCCCGTGGGTTATGATATTTCTCCACGCGAGAGAGTTAAATTAAAAATTTTAACCACGAGCCGTAAGGCAAGTGGTTAAAATTTTTAATTTAACTCTCGAGAGTGGAGAAATATCGTAACCCACATGGGCAACTGAAGGAGAATTTGTTTCTCCCATTATTTAACACGAACATTATTTCAAAAGCCGTCAAACGAGTCAAATGCGTGGAAATGCACGAGACATTTTAATCCTCTAAGAGGATTACAGATTTTTCCACCACTGGTTCAGCGGGGTTAAAACGACGTCATAATGGGAGAAATGTAGATTAACTACTGGTGGGTACAGGGTATGGGAGGCTACTTTTAAACAAAGCATCCTACTACCAAAGGATATGGCATGCCTTAATAGGTCATTAAAACAAGGGACATTTAGCAAAATAATTAATAAATAAATATATAGGATACCTGCACCACACATGCATTTAACATTTCCAATGGTCATTCAATCATATCTATAATATTTAAACAACATGTGAACCCTTCTATATGATGTAACAAGCTTGATTTCATCCACTCATATTATTAGCACAAGTCATTCCAAACTTTCAAGTTGATGTGTAAAAAAAATCCTTCCACATACATAAAACTCTCTCTATGGGTAAAACATAAAGTCAATAAGACTTTAAAAAAATATGTGTGAGCAACACATGTATACACAATGTACCTACCGTATGATTAAAGACTTGAGATGGAGGTCTCTTTGACGGACCTTTAGGTCGACTAACAGCAAGGTGAGTTAATTTATCTGTGGAAGTCTGGATATCATCAAAATGACCTGGTAAAAAGACAAATTTGAATAATAAAATATAAATAAGAATCATACGTCGTAACAGTTGTAATATTAATCTGATCATAAAATTCATATGTACACATTTGTCATGTTCCTTGAGTATCTGACCTTTCCTCCTTAAACTTTATATAAACCCATGAAAATGCTGCATGTCAGCAAATTGTGTTAAAGACATTAATGGAAAATCAGAAGAAAATTAAAGGTTATTTTTTTACAAGTAAACTTATGACTCCTGTAGAAGTTGAGCAAGCAAATGTTTGAGATAGACATACAAAAACATTATGTCTCCCACAGAGCGGATGGGGGAGAGGGGTTGTCTAGACGTTATTAAAGCCTTAAGGGTATACTAAAGTACACCAGAACAAAAAAGGTTATCTAGAGCTGTGTCAGATGTCAATAGATTGCAGTGTTTTTAACACTTGATTTTTATCAGATTGGGATAAGTATCTTATTTTAGCAATGTATCATAAGTTTTTTTACAAGCACCGCAAAACGTTTTCATCATAATGACAATGTACATGCTAATTTTTTTCCAGATTAAAAATGCTTTTTTTTGGGGGGGTTCATTGTATATCTATGCTAACATTTAAACTGCAGTAGCTTAAACACCCTGGATGATTAAAGTAATAATATTTCAAAACCTGACATTTTTTTGTTTAATTCTATGATTTTTTAAAAGGATGTATCTTTTTTGTGCATGTACTGTAAAAATAATATACAATCAAACCTGATTGTGTTAAAGTAAAAGGGGTATTACATGTATTATGTCAACAAAGGTAGTAGTTTTCTTTGATTGATTGATTGAATTTTGGTGTTTAATGCAATATTTCAGCTATATCATGGCGACCAGTTATAGTGGTGGAAGAAGCTGGTGTACCCGGAGAGAACCACCGACTATGGGAAAGCAACTGGTAAACTTAATAACTTGTGGCTGTGAGTCAAGTGCACCCTTTTTGTAATTTACAAAGCCAGGCACGAACCCACGCCGTGTTGGTGATAGGCTTGTATGAGTTGTTAGGTAATCAACTACCTGTTTTCTTTGTATTACCTAACTTTGCCCTGATAACTGGAATACTTGGCTTATTTGAAAAACTAAAATAATAGGTCGTTTCAGCTAAATGATGCTGAACTTTGAAAACATGTCATTAAATTAGTATGTTTTCTGCCCCGATATAACTGAAATATTATTGAAAGTGGCATTAAACACCATGAACTATCCATTTGTTTTCTTAATTATGTAATAGTATGTTATATTCAACAACATCTTAAGGACTAAAAGTTATACATAAAACACACAGTATTATAAACAGGTAATTAATAATACATCTTTATGTAAATACACATGTATACACAAAACACCAAAAACAAAATTTTTTTGATACAAAAAACATACTCAATATAGCACAAAGTGAACACAAACAAAAATCTTTTTAATCATTATGACAGTGAAAGCTCGTTTTTTTCCAATAATATGTTCCTTGCATTATATTTGTAAATGTGCAAGTGACTTGTATTTTTTCTTGGTATGTCTTATTTTGTACCCTGTAAATAAATAAATAAACAGTCAAATCTGCCTTCAAGGGCACCTCTAAATAACAAATCACTGTCTATAAAGGGCAATCTCATTTTTCCCATTAATGAATAGTGTATATAATTTTAACTTGTATATAAAGGACAACTGCTGATAAAGGCCACATTTTCAGGTTCCCTTGAGTGGCCTTTATATACAGGTTTGACTGTACTTTTTTGAAAGTGGTGTTAAACACCCATAGCATACAGCCCCTCCAAGAGAAGTTTTCAACATTGTATGTCTATGGAGAATTAGTCAATAAGACCAATAGTCCATATAGACTTGTAGTCCACAAAATACTGTAGCCTTTTCCACTTTTGATCTTAATTAAAATTACATTGAAAAATTACAACTAACAGCACAAGAATTGCTATGCACTATAAACAGGTCACTTTTGTAAGAGTATAAAAGGAAATAGTTTTGTGGTGATTAGTGATATCATCAAGTATGTAATTAACTTCTTCCTGTTTGTATATTGTTACTTTAACATCATTTGTGTAAAAAAAAAATGTTGAGATACACACTCTGGTTGATAATGATAAAAATTATAAATATTATACAGTGAAACATCCCTATACCAAACCTCCTTAAGACCAACTTTTCTGTGTTCGGAATAGAAGGGTGTTTGATTTATACAGGTAAAATTAACAAAGATTTCCTAACTTTATTTAAAGTTCTGTTTATTCAATGTTCGGTTTAGATAGTTTTCATTATACATGAAATCAAAATAATAATTTGATGGTATTTTGCTGACCACATATAAATGTAGTCTATTCGTCAAAGTAACCAGGTAGTTTAGTTAAGAAGATAGTACATTGCATTAGTGCTAGAGGAAAATGTATAAAGATCAAGATTATCTGATTATCCTGTAAGCAATGCAAGTGTGAAGTGCATAGGATTTGTATTCATAAAATACTGTATCTATGGATGTGCTTAACATGGCACCTAATATCTGCATTAACAATATAATTAAAATATCAGAAAAAGAAATTAGATTGCTAAACTAGAGGCTCCCAGGAGCCTGTAATCGCTCACCTGGTTTTCAATTTGACATCGAAAGTTGGGGGTATTACACATAATTTTGAAAGTGGGCCACCAAAAGATCATTTTAACTCAAATTTCTGAGCAAAAGATTTCATAATATTCCTAAACGGAATAAACTGGATGAAATCTCACAGAAAAACCCAGAATATCAGAGTTGGTGAAAATTTTTTTTTGTCTGACATTGGGTCAGACAGGAACTGGGATTCTTTCTGACCCATGGCCTTTGTGTCTGTCCCACCATTTTTTTTGTGTGTGTAATATTGTATATAACCTGTCAAATTTTGTTTTTTTTATACAGAACTGAATGCAAGATTACCCATATTCATGATCATTAAACAACTCAATTAAGTGTTTTTCTGTATACATATTTTTATCTAAAAAGATAAGGCAGATATAACCAACAATCCGTATCTAATGGTCCGATCATGTTCCGAATATTATATATCAATGTCAGTTTCCGGTTTACCTGCATTTTTAATTTCAGTTAAGAATATGAATCTGTTGTCATCTTCAATATATAAGCATCTCAAAACATATTTAATTAAACACAAACAATCTTTGATACTTGAGGAATGTGGAAGTCAACTTATTTATGTGCTCAGTAATATATTTCAGTTATAATTTTCCATGTTTTGCAGGTGCTCGTACGTTCCTACTAGGAGAATGTTTACATCTATGTAATAGGAGTTTCGATTATACAAATAGGAATGTGTCGGTCTCACAGAATAAATAAACAAATTTCAAGTCTCTGTCTGACAATTTAATAAAACTGAAAACGGAATTTAATGCAATTGGCAGTGGAAACTGGGAGTGAATAAACTTCAATTGGCAACTGGACGACCACAAAGACGATAATACTTTCGTGATGGACATTGGGACAGACATGAGTCATTAATTAGTCAGACCGAACGTTATTCTGCCGGTCAGGTCCGACAATTTTCGCCAACTCTGAGAATATATGTTAAACTACTCATTGCCATGTAGTTGCAGTTAAAATTTGAGTTCATTTTTATTTGTAATAAAGCAGAAATTGACAACTAAAGAAATTTCTATGTTTGGTAACAGCAGCCATTTTGAATGGTGGGCGGTGCTGTCGGACACAATATTGAAAAGGGACCACCCAAGGACCATCCCAGCCAAATTTACTTTAATTTGGTTCAGCGGTTTCAGAGGAAAAGATTTAAATGTGATCTTTTATCAAAATATGCCTAATTTGCATAATCAGTATAAATCGGCTTAAAGAAAAATTTCACAGAAAAACCCGGAATATATGTTAAACTACTCCTCGCCATGTAGCTGCAGTTAAAATTTGAGCTCATTTTCACTTATACTAAAGCAGCAATGGACAATTGAAGAAATTTCTACAGCAGTCATCTTGAACGGTGGGCAGTCGGAACAAAAAGTAACAACACTTGATAAGGACCTTGCAAGGAACATTTCTGCCAAGTATGGTTCCAATCCTTCCAGTGGTTCTTGAGAAGAAGTTTGTTTTACATATTTCCTATGTTAAATTATGTCCCCTGCTGGTGGCCATTTTGGATTTTCAATCGGTCCAAAAAGTAATAACACTTGGTTAGCAGCTTGCAATGATCATTCATGACAATTTTCAATTCCATCCTCCATGTAGTATCGGAGAAGAAGATCATTAAAAATTTCAGCCAATCCGAGGCTATTATGGCCCCTGGCAGCCATGTTGGACAACCGATCATAACAAAAGTAACAACACTTGGTTAGACTATGCAAATGAACATTCCTGCCACGCTTGGTCCCATTTGCTTCAGTGGTTCTCTAGAAGAAGATTGAAATGTTTACTGACGGACGGACGATAAGTGATGGCAATAGCTCACATGACCCTTCAGGTTAGGTGAGCTAAAACTAGAGGCTCAGGTGAGCCTGTATCGCTCACCTGACATAAATAAGTCCTCTTAAGAATGTCTGCATGCTGAATACATCTAAGTTACTATTCAAATCCCATGTTAAAACTATGTCTGCTCATGGCACCCATCTTGGATGGAGGTCGTGGTCACCAGTCATAATTTTGAAAGCATACTACCCAAGGACCATCCTTGCCATGTTTGCTTTAAATTGAGTTACTGGTTTCAGAGGAGAAAACTTTTAAACATTTTTTCCATAGGGTCCCATGTTAAAACTAAGTCGAGTCATGGTGGCCATCTTGAATTTCCGATCAGCAAACGATTCATAAGTTTAGTACAGGACCACCCAATGATCATTCCTGCAAAGTTACAATTCAATTGGCTTAGTGGTTTCTAACAAGAAGATTTTAAAAATTTCGATCAATCAGAACACAGTATGGGCCCTGGCAGCCATGTTGGATTTCCGATCAGCGCCAAAAACAAAAATCTTGTATATGACCATCCAATGAACATTTCTACCAAGTTTGGTTCAAATCTGTTTTGTGGTTTCAGAAAAAAAGATGAAAATGTGAAATTCCCATAGGGTCCAATGTTAAACTAATTCGAGTCATGGTGGCCATCTTGAATTTCCGATCGGCAAACGATTCACAATTTTAGTACAAAACCACCCAATGATCATTCCTGCAAAGTCACAATTCAATTGGTTTAGTGGTTTCTGACAAGAAGATTTTTAAAATTTCAGCCAATCAGAACACGTTATTGGCCCTGGCAGCCATGTTGAATTTCCGATCTACACCAAAAACACAAATCTGGTAGAGGACCATCCAATGAACATCTATGGCAAGTTTGGTTGAAATCTGTTCAGCGGTTTCAGAGAAGAAGAGTTAAATGTGAAAAGCTAACGGACGGACAGACGGACGCTTACCCATGACAAAAGCTCACATGGCCTATGGCCAGGTGAGCTAAAAACAGAAAAAAGAAAAGGAAAACAAAATACTCAACATTATTTCAAAAGTTGTCTCCCCTTTGTTAGTTGAAGACGGTTCATATCCTTGTCACCTAATATGAATAGAGAACTACTGCCTGGTGGTGGATTGATACTACTGCACCAAGTCAACCATTTTTGGCACCCATTGGGCCTCTTGTTTAGAAATAGATAGGGTTAGAATCTGAACCTTTATTCTGTGCCAAGGATCATTATGTTAAATTTTCAGAAAGATCAGTCAAATAGAACCGAAGTCATTGTGAAACTTTTTTTTATTTGTCTATAGACAGAATACGACGACTTGTCCATACCTAAACACAAACCCCCTAAAATTCTGTAATGTTTCTTGTCCTATATATATGCTTGTGTGGTCTTTTTACAGTAAAACCTATTTAAACTGAACCTTAAATGACCATTAAAACTGTGTTTCAAACATTCAAAATTTTATTATTGTAATAAAAAAAACAACCTGTAGATTTTTTCTCCTCTGTAAGACTTTGAGACATTTCTTTAGGTGGCTCCTCTTTTGTCGTAGGGGCCGGAAGTTTGTTCTCTGATAGTGATGTGGGTCGTGAGGACTCAGAATTTCTTGCTGGTTTACGTAACAATGGAGGTGGCATTGAGGGTTTCTTGCTAGGCAAAGCTGGAGGTGTAGATTTTTCAACACTTGGTACATCTAAAAATGCAGTTAATAGTTGTAAAACATGTTAGTAATAACACAAATCTCTGAAACAGACGTTTTCTGCTCATGTTTATTACAGAAATAAACAAGCTAGGAATTACTACAAACCAGAGACTTATCTGAGCCTGTATTACGTTTATTACAGAAATAAGAATGATAAACTAGAGGTATCATTGTTCTTAAATGGCTGATTCTTAGATTAAAATAATATATCCCTAATAAAGCTATACACATACCAATAACAATTAGTATAGAGTGATTTCTGAAAAATCAGCTAAGCAGTTTCTTAGAAGATTTTTTGACAATTTTCACATTAATGATATATATTAGGGAATGCAGCTTTTTAACATTATTCTATAGTATCCCATGGCAAATAGATCAGTAATTTCAGGAGATGATTAAAATATTTTACTATTTGGTTTAATGTTGAACTATTTTATCTACGATGATCAATAAAAATAAAAAATAACTTTGTATGTGCAGCTTGGGTCCAATTAAATTTGCAGTTTCTCATAATTTTTCCTTTAACATTTTCTAAAGGGACACATATGCACGTTAAATAGTTTTTCTAGCTGTGGTGGTTCTCTTGTTTTTCCAATTGATGAAAAAAAACCAACAAATGTCATAGAGGATTGATTATACAAGAACCATTCCAGTCACGTTTCCTTTCAAATGGCTTAGTTGTTTCGGATAAGGAGATTTTCAAAACATTTCTCACAAGGGTTCTATTTTTGTCCAATGGTGGCTGCCATCTTAGATTTTTGTTCAACATTAAAAACATAAATTTTGTAAAGGATCATCCAATTATCATTAATGTTCAGTTAATCTTCAAGCAAATTTAACTTTTATTATACATATTTTCATGGAGTACTATGTTAAACTATGTGGTATGGTGGTGGCCATCTTGTATACATATTTTCATGGAGTACTATGTTAAACTTTGTGGTATGGTGGTGGCCATCTTGTATATATGATCAACTAAAAAATACACTTTGCATAGGGTCATAAAGCAAACATGCCCACCAAGATAACTATACCATCAAACATTTGGTTTCTGAGAAGATATTTTAAATTCTAGCCATGCAGATAGCATAACAGGCCCTAGCAGTCATTGCATAGGGTCATAAAGCAAACATGCCCACCAAAATAACTGTACCATTAAACATTTGGTTTCTGAGAAGATATTTTAAATTCTAGCCATGCAGATAGCATAACAGGCCCTAGCAGTCATGTTGAATTTCTGAATGCAACAAAAATAATCGCTTATAATGGTGAGGACCATTCTCATCCTCAGTGTCCCAATGTGGAACAAGCTCTAACTTATTTACCATAGTAATAATTTATAGCCATGATCCAAATGAATATTCATGAAGTAACTATGACATCAAATTCTACAATGCATATTCATGATTCAAATGAATATTCATGAAATTAATGTGACATCAAATTCTATAATGCACATTCATGATTCAAATGAATATTCATGAAGTTAATGTGACATCAAATTCTTCAAATGGAATAGCAGAAACTTCTGTGCAGAGATTGTCTAAAAAAATATATGGGACAAAAGCAAAATTAAAGTGAAAGTAAAACAAAATACTCACAAAACATATGTTACAGTGTACAATATATCTACATGAGTTAGTATTAGATATACTGAAATAATATAGAACTACTGTTATACAGTGAACCAGGAAGTAATGTATATCTTCCAATAATAAAAAAGTTAATAAAGAGTAAATACAGACAAGGTTATAGCTACTTGAAATTCAGGTACAGAACATAGTTATTTATGACTTGTTAATGTCATCATATTCTTTGTTCTGTGACTTTGTTATCTTTACCACAGTAGCTTTCATTATTTATTTAAGTCTTTATTTATTTTATGAGGATTACATACAGCCAGAGGCTTTCATTATATTAATGAGGAACAACAATCTGGTTATACTTCAAACAAATTTCAAGGACAACTTTCTGATCAATTTATTTTACTTCATAAATTTCACCTATTTGTATTACAATGTAATTATAAAAACGTTCATCCCTGCTCAAAGTTACATTAAATATGGGAGTACTTCTACTTTTAGCAGACCCTAACCCTAACCTTAACGCTAATCCTAACCCTTTTGTTGTCATATCCGCATGATAACGAAATGAAAGGTTATGGGTCATGCCAGTTGATTATTACAATATCTGACTTCCGGGGTCTGCAAAAGTAGATTCTACCCATTAAGTAAAATTTCACTTTACTGGTATAACAGAAGAATAAAAGTCAATATTTATGTCACACAAAAAAACTCAAAAGAAGTTTATCAGATTACAATTATAATTTGTTAAATTTTAAGATACACCTTTCTGATGCACTGAAAAAAAAAATTATGCAGCATAAAATTCTGATAATTAAGCATTCAACCTGTTGTATAATTTCCAAAGTAAGCTTTAATTAATTTTGAATTAGTATGTTGATGTGAAAACAAAATGAGACAAATTGATCCATGTTAATTATGCTAATGACTTGTACAACACAAAAAAAAACCTGTATAACAGACCTTTTGCTCATTCCTGATTTGAATCTATTATATGTTTATATACCTTTTTATACGAGCTATTTCCCTCACGACAGGCATAATAGTACCTGGTCTAGCAAGAGCAATAGAAAGTACAACGGATTTGAGTATAACTTTCCCATAATAATTTGCAGATATTTGTTGAACCTTGGAAAAAATTAGAGGATAATTTTACAGAAAATATAAAATTCACTAGTTGCTACAACAATATAATTTTTTTGAACAGATTATGGGACCCTTAAAGGGAAATAACTCCTGTTAAAATGTATAATTTTAGATTCAAAGTCAGATATGTACAAATGGTCTATTCTGTGCCACAGTATATTTATTTGTGAGTAAAAATCAAAACAAAAAACAAATAGTCAAACTTGTATTAAGAGGTCACCTTTGGGACAAAGAAAAAGTGACCTCTTATACGAAGCATTCTATGACAAAAGGTGACCTTTTGATACAGGTGACCACATGGGCAGGTTTGACTATATATTAATTACCATCTTTCTTCTTGACATTTTTCTCTGTATGTACAGGTTCTACTGTGGCAGTCTTCTCTGGTAACTTAACTGTAGCAGCAGGTGTACTAGCAGGAGGAGGAGGCTTCTTAGGTCGAGGCTAGAAATAAGATCAAATATTGTCATTCCCTCCACGAGATTAAAATGGCAAATACGATCAACAGACATGGACAGACACCAACCAAATGGATGTTTATATTTTACAACATACCAAACAATTCTGAATTTTATTGTCCGATTTCGGGAAATAAATGCAAAAGTAGCTAGGCTGATCTATCAGTGATGATCAAGAGAGATTTAATCATCCTGAGGTCAATTCTAGTCAGGTTTTCATAAAATTTATATCAATAAAAGCAAAAATGTAGTTTTCTGTAGATACATTTTTTTGTATTTTCAAATAATTTTATGCAGTTTGGTTTTTAAATACTCCACACCTGTTTGACCAAATTAGTCTGACAAAAATTTGATACAGAAATAGTAGCTGAATAATCACGATTTAAAAACAAGCTTCTCCCATTATTACGGCATTTTAACCCCGCTGAACCAGTGGTGGAAAAATCTGTAATCCTCTAGAGGATTAAAATGTCTCGTGCCTTTCCCCGCATTAATTTCAAATTTTGAAATAAATTTCGTGTTAAATAATGGGAGAAACAAATTCTCCTTCAGTTGCCCATGTGGGTTACGATATTTCTCCAATCTCGAGAGTTAAATTTAAAATTTTAACCACTCGCCTCATGGCTTGAGGTTAAAATTTTTAATTTAACTCTCTTAAGTGGAGAAATATCGTAACCCACGGGCATCTGAAGGAGAATCTATAATTAAATCACAGGCACTCAAATGTTCTACATGTACAATTGTATTATGTTCTTGACTTCAAAATTAAACTTTGTGTTTAACTCATAAACTCTTAAAATCTACTATAGTGGAACCTGTCTAATCTGACACACCAAGGGACCAGGGAAATGTGTCGGATTATACAGGATGTCAGAATACTCAGGGTTTTCTTAGTTAACAGAACTACTTTGGGATCATAAATTTTTGTCGGAAAACTCAGGTGTCGGATTGCACAGATTCCACTGTACCATGAAAAATATGTGGAAAAAGGATAAAACTACATTTAATTCTGCTTTTGTTGCTAAAAAATTATCAAAATAGAACAAGAATTGGTTTCTGAGATAATGTGTGTTGATATAATGCTTCAAAATACTAACAGAAATGAGTTATTAAAAATGTTGAGATAAAATCTTGTGCTCATTTCTTGGAAACTTCATCAGATACGTGTAAAAATCAAAGGTTGGAAAGCCAAATAATTTATTAGTGTTTGGGAGCAATAAAACCAAAGGGTCTAAACACAACATCCAAAATTGGCTGTGTGTGGTCACTTATGCCTCAGGGAGGAGTACTTTAGTTTTGATTAATGTAATTATTTAGCAACTGTCTTCATCAAAAGACAATTTTTGTAGCAACTTTGCTAACAATATTGACCCAAAAGACAATATCTTCATGGCTACAATAACTTTACATTTAATACAGGTTTATGTCACTTAATCATAAATCAATTATTTTGACAGCTTCAGCATCTTGTTTCAGTTAAAATTAAAAATTACTTGACAAAAAAAAAAGTAAAGCACAGTAAAAAATGTTTTGCAGTCATATAAAAAATCTTAGTGAAGTGGACCAAACAAAAAGTACCCCGACAATAATTTGTCCCTTAGATAAATTAAAATCTATAAAGATAACATTATCTGTAAAATATAAAAAATTGAATCAACACTTACTGGTACATTTTTTGTCATGCTTTATAACAATATCTAAAAAGGAAGAATTAACAGCACCATATGAGGCTAATAATTCCTTTGTCGGCTTTATCTATCTGATAGTTGATGAAAACTAGATTACAAGTGGTGGTGTTTAAATAAATTAAAACAATCTTCCTCGTTTCTAGCCCCGGAAACCCTTGTTTAGGTCAAAGGTCAATGTTGTAAATAAAGATATGAGGATAGTCACTACATTGTATATGAGATTTTGACACTGAACTTGAAGTGATTTCATATTTCTATATTTCATGCTTAATTTTCAGTCTTTCCCTTAACCTTTTTTCACCTACTTGCCCGAAAGTCAAATTTAGAAAAATTTTCTATTTATTCAAGCAAATTCTTTCATAATTTTCACTTGTCCGAATCCACTTTTACTTGTCCTGCACTTCGGGCAAGTGGGTTTTTGTAACTTTAAAATTACAAAAAAAAAAACAAACAAATTTTAATATGACCTTGTTTTGAAATCCAATTCACCAATTGCTTTATTCTTAAATGCATTTTTTCTATAGCTTAAAGCTAATTAGTTTGAACCAATAACTAATGTCCGCTGACTGCACAGTAGTATTATATCCTGAGCCAATGGGTGAGGGATAAAATTTACTAATATCCGCCAACCCATGTTAAAACTCAAAACACATTCTGGCTTCCACGATTTATTTCAATTCTGATATGTCTACGAGTACAAATACGGCAGTATACTTTGATTTGAAGGCGGTAATTTATATTTACTCTTGTGGAAAATGTCGCACACAATTTATGGTGCCAATTTTGGAGCAGACGATAATTCATCAACATGTACATTTACGACGGAAAAGTCAGTCACATGGACCGGCACATGTGCTAATGAGATTATACCAATAGATAAATCGGTCATTTGTCTACAAAGCGAAAGAAGGAAGTTATGTTAGAATTTTAAAACCTAGTTTTTACATTTTGTACTTATTTATTTGTACATTGTACTTTCCTCTCTATGAAACAAAAACAAAAAAGAAATCCCCAAAATATATGCCAAAATTGATTTTTATTTAAATGAATATGAATACAGTTTACAGAAGCTAGACTACCTCAAACATTACTTTAAACGGTATATGTTGATATACAATGTAAAAAGACAGGGCATGGCCTTTTTCTCTGCATGGGTTAACAGTTTTATAAATTACACAATACATTGATGACTAGGGGAAACACAAGATGGAGCTACATACAAAACAGGACATATTTTATCTATTGTGAACAAAACTTATCTATTCAGACTAGAGGCTCACATGAGCCTGTATCGCTCAACTGACATAACTAAGTCCTCTTAGGAATGTCTGCATGCCGAATACATCTAAGTTACTATTCAAATCCCATAGGGTTCTATGTTAAAACTATGTCTGCTCATGGCAGCCATCTTGGATGGAGGTAGTAGTCACCAGACACAATTTTAAAAGTATACTACCCAAGGACCATCCATGCCATATTTGCTTTAAATTGGCTGACTGGTTTCAGAGGGAAGACTTTTAAACAATTTTCCCATAGGGTCCTATGTTAAAACTATGTCCGCTGACTGCGGCAATCTTGGATGGAGGTCGGGCTCACAGGACATAATTTTGAAAGTTGACCACTTAAGGACCATTCATGCCATGTTTGCTTTAAATTGACTTGCTGGTTTCAGAGGAGAAGACTTTTAAACATTTTTTCCATAGGTTCTACGGTATGTTAAAACTAAGTCGAGTCATGGTGGCCATCTTGAATTTCCGATCAGCAAATGATTCACAAGTTTAGTACAGGATCACCCAATGATCATTCCTGTAAAGTCACAATTCAATTGGCTTAGTGGTTTCTAACAAGAAGATTTTAAAAATTTCGACCAATCAGAACACATTATGAGCCCTGGCAGCCATGTTGGATTTCCGATCAGCGCCAAAAATATAAATCCTGTATATGACCATCTAATGAACATTTCTGCCAAGTTTGGTTCAAATCTGTTTCGTGGTTTCAGAAAAAAAGATGAAAATGTGAAATTCCCATAGGGTCCAATGTTAAACTAAGTC
>MJUT01054308.1:63541-79773 GCA_002080005.1 Gigantidas platifrons | reverse complement strand
AGTGACCACCTCTATTAAGTTACAGTCAAACCTGCTTTAGTGACCACCTCTATTAAGTTACAGTCAAACCTTCTTTAGTGACCACCTCTATTAAGTTACAGTCAAACCTTCTTTAGTGACCACCTCTATTAAGTTACATTTTTTGTAAATGTAAATCTGATCAATATATGATCATACACCCCCCTCCCCAACATAAAATCTAAATCACTGATAGTCTAACCAAGGTAACCTTGACATCAATGTTTTGGTCAAGAGTTAAGGATTAGAGACATACAATATGCAAAAAACTCTAGTTTATTGGATGTAAATTTCACAGATTTCAGATATACAAAAATGTATTCTAGGAATATTAAACCCAGTTTTCATAGTAAATACAATGTGCTCAATGTAGTACATCCAATCACATGCCAAAATTTTAGAAATAAAACAAACACTGAACATTAATATAACACAAATCAGTCAAACCTGTTTATATAGACCTTCTCTGGCAAAATACACTTCATTCTCAAATATTCATATCCAAATTTGAAAAAAAAAAATTCTTTTGTCTGTCAGTGTTTACAATAAAAGAAATATAAAGGGCTACTGCCTGGTGACAATTTGATACAACCACGGCATGTCAACCATTTTTGGTATCTTTGGATCTCTGAAAACAGGTATCACTAAAATAAATCTGAACCCTTATTCGACAACACACTGATACCGTAACACAGGTTTGACTGTACAAGAAAATAATTTTCTGACAAGTATAACAAAACTTTAAAAATGTTTGTTTTCCTTACCTATAATAGTCTTGTGATGATGATGCCACTTGTACATAACTTTTGAATTAAATATGACTTGAATAAGCTTCATTTCATTCTTCTATTGTGTAGATGTCTTATTTACAAATGTTTGACTTATTTTAAGATATATCAAGAGTGAGGACTGACATTTAGTTTTATTTTTGGTTTCACATTTTTGGCAGCATGCAATACAACTGCCTATGGTCTTAGTAAATAAAACATTTCTGGTAAGGACAACTCTGACCTTAGTTGATATACAATTAATAGTTGTTGATATAAGTTTGATGCTGTCTGTTCCAAGCCAGAATCTGGATATCCATTCATAGACATGACAAATTTTACACACCAGTAACTTTGAGGAATGATATGTTCTGTGTCATTGTCAAGAGTCCAATACATCTACCCTTGGTCATTACTTTTATCAATGAATACGAATCAGCTGATTTGAAACACGAGTTACACAACTGGTGCCACTAGGAGAGGAGGAACTGCTTACCATTCCAGAGTTCCTAAGTTAACCCCCAGCTTTAGAAGAGGAGGAACTGCTTACCATTCCAGAGTTCCTAAGTTAACCCCCAGCTTTAGAAGTGGAGGAACTGCTTACCATTCCAGAGTTCCTAAGTTAACCCCCAGCTTTAGGAGAAGAGGAACTGCTTACCATTCCAGAAATCCTGAGTTAACCCCCAGCATTAGGAGAAGAGGAACTGCTTACCATTCCAGAAATCCTCAGTTAACCCCCAGCTTTAGGAGAGGAGGAACTGCTTACCATTCCAGAGTTCCTGAGTTAACCCCCAGCTTTTAGTGGCGTTTGGGTTGCTTAATCTTTAGTTTTGGGTATTGTTTTGACGACCATAGTTGTCTTTTTCTCTTGGTCATTGTATTGTCTGTCCTTCGATTTACAGATTCTGATCACTCCTTCGGCGTCTTCAAATTTTACTCATTCTTCATTTTAATAGTCACGATGGAAACGTAGGGATTTGTTTCATTTCATAATAAAGATCTGTAAACCACAAACATGTAAGTGTTAAAAATTTTAATTAAACACAAAATAAGATTAAACATTATTCTTAATAAATTAACTTTTGAAATGACATGGTTGAATACACACGATTCAAACATTAATTAACAAAACCCTCAACTGAAAAAATGTATATTTACAGCATGAAATTAATAACCTCATAAAACAAACTGGACGGATAATAGACAAGGCAGTTAACACATTAACATAATACAACTCAACATTTTTTTTGTCACTTTCATTCACATTTTCTAGGAAAATTTCAAAAAAAGAAAATTGATTAATGATTAGGTGGATATTTATTATTTTTCTTTTAACTATACTACATTTAGCTATTGATGGAATGATATATTTTCCAAGCCTCAGGTACAAACATCAAACTGTGGATAAAAAAAAAGTACTTCAAAAAGATTCCTATACTCAATAACTTGCTCTTTCTCCAAACAGACAACAAGTATCTAATTCAAATCAACATTACTGAAGCTATTATTCACATCATGGTAGCCTTTATCCACATCACTGAAGTGATTTTCCACATTACTGAAGCTATTATCCATATCACTGAAGATAGTATTCACATTATTGTAGCTATTATCCACATCACTGATGCTATTATCCACATCATTGAAGCTATTATCCACATTACTAAAGCTATTATCAACATAACTGAAGTTAATATCCTCATTATTGAAGCTATTTTCCACATCATAGAAACTACTATCCACATCTATTGATAAGAATATTATTAATGTCCTTCAGTAAATCCACCACCAACACACATCAGTAAATCATCATCAGTGAGGACTAGTGTTGGATCATTTTCAGTGATGGCTAGTGTTGGATCTTCAAATGTTACATCCAGGTCAGTTTCAATATCTGTGTAATACATAGTACAACCTCTAGACTCGTTATACGACACTTCCGACACAGACACAAATGTATTATCACATGTGTTTGGCTCTGGACTTTGATAAATAGCAGTATTGGGAGTAGAACACATACCCTCCTTGTTTGTTTCAGATGTTGGAGGAAAAGTGGTTTCAGAGATCTCAGCTGCAGAATCTCCGCCACCTAAATGACCTGTTTTGTGAGAATTAACAAAGGTAAATGTAGGATATTTTGCTTTCCTATCAAATGCAGTATATTCTGAAAACTCTTCATTAAGATTCAACCAATCATCTAAATTTTCAATATTAGCTTTAAAACCATTTCCACTTTTCAAACATTCAGAACTGTCAGGTGCTTTACAGCCTTGGTACAATTTTCCCCCGTTTAGGCCTACGTCAGAGATATTTTTTTCTAATTTCACAGGGTTATACTCAGAAATGACATCTGGTTGAGGATAGATATCATGAAGATCAATGTCAGACAAATACACCTCGTCGTCTTCATGAAAAGATACAAAACTTGGGTAGTCTGCGACAGTACATCGCCATCTTGATGGTGAAAATTGAGTTAAAGACAGATTTTCATTGCTAGAATCATCAGACAATAATTCATCAAGGGGTTTCAATGCCTCTTGTAGGAAAGCATTTAAACTGCTTGCATCACCATCATTTTCAGTAGCTTTTGGGGTTTGAGTAAAGTCGTGTCCTCTTATATCTCTGGTCAAACTAGCTATGAAACTCAATGAATCAGGTGACAAATCACCATCAACAATGCTGCCGCTGTCATCTTTTATGAATTCCTCTGGCATCTCAAGATCTTTTGGTACAGGGTCTTCAGGAAAGTTGAACACTGCATATTGGTCATTCATGTCAATTTTGACAAATGACCCATCTGAATCATCTGAACTGTTCAGAAGTTCTCCTGACGCAGACTTTGAACATTCAGGAGTGTTTATTACCTCCAAATCTCTTCCCGGATATTTTCCATTAAATTCTGTTTCATGTTCTACATTTTTTGGTTTTTCAAATGTTCTATCACTGTTTGAAGATTTAAAAGAGCCATTCTTGTCCCCTCCACAACCAATCAAATTGCTAAAGGTATTACAAAATTCGAATTTATTTTCCCTGTTGTCAAGTTCGTGAAAAGCAAAATTGGGTTGTTTATCCTTGTATGATACACTCCATTTTCCAAAATTATCATATTTCTTTGGAGGACTACAATCACCATCTGTTTCCAAGCCCTGATCATATTTCTTTGGAGGACTACCATCAACATCTTTTTCCAAGTCCTTATCATATTTCTTTTGAGGACTACCATCACCATCTTTTTCCATGTCCTCATCATATTTCTTTGAAAGACTACCATCACCAACTGTGTCCAAGTTCTTATATATCTTTTGAGAACTACCATCACCATCTTTTTCCATGTCCTCATCAAAACTTCTGTTTAAAAGAGTATCAACTGTACTAAAATCTTTATTAGGAAAGCATGATTTTATCAAAGTAACTTCTGTTTCCATTTTTTCATGCAATGGACTTCTTTTCATCTTCAAAGTACTTTCTGCACGATCTTCTTGCATGTCCATTGATCTATCGTCATGATCCACTGTTGAGATATCCGAGCACCTTTTATATGATAGCAGTTCTACTGGCTCTTCCTTGTGTCTGACAAATAAATGTTTCCAGTCAAATCTTTTTCTTCTCCTCTCTATAAAACTGTGAACTAAGTTTGACAAATAGTTCAAAGTTCGTGATCTTTGTACTTTGCCGAGATTTTGCCCAGAACTATTATTTTGTGCAGCTGTATAACTCTCACTTCTAGCTAAACGCCTTGATACATGTTCTGACTGATTAACTTTGTATTTTGAGATAATATTTGTGGGGTCAACAATCTCATCAATGTTCCTAATATGAATGTCCGGACTCAAGTCCAGATTTGGTACACTGATGATTGGAGAACTAGAATACCTAGGCTTCGATGTCACACAAGGTGAAGACTTTAGTATATTGGAGGAATTCTCACTTTTATTATCATCCATACTTAAATATGCCATTAAAAATTCATGAATTGGTGATGTACTAACGGATCTGGTTTGAACTGGTTTTAGATTGTTTGACTTAATGATCAGCTCATACTGGGGTAAGTCTAAACTCATTGTTTGTGTTGACTGATGTAAGTAAGTGGACATAGTGGAGGTTTCCTTTTCCTTCGTATCTACTTTTTGTATTGCCGAGACAGAGAAATCTCTTCTTACTGGTGATATCCATGGGACGTTTTTCTTACAAATATCAACAGATGGTTGATCTAAAGAGAAACTATCAATACCTTTGTAAAAAGAATTCTCAGAGAGGCTGTCACCAGTCAGATTTAATTTACTGTCCCAGTAGGGCTCATAAATGTCACTTTTGGCAGCACTTGTGGAAGCACACGACCAGTTGCTTTGCTTGTCAGGCTCATCTAATTTGTTACACTCTTTTGAAGAATATGATGAAACATGATATTTCTTCTTCTGAATTCCAATAAATCTGTCGCCCCAATCGTCCAGAGTACCAGTACATAGTCTTGACAAGGGTGGTACCTCATGATCTGTGCACGAGATTGCTCCAGACTCAAACCTAGCTCGAATCTGTTCAAATTCTTCTTTATGGTGACTAAACACAGACTTGTCAGCATGGTCTTCAGGATCAATGGAATTTTCTGATGTCTCCTTTAATAACTCCTTGACCCTCAAATCCTTGACAACATCATCTAGGACTTTTTGAATAAAATCATTTATGAAATCTTTCTCTGACATCAACGACTCATCACTGCAGCATGAATCTGAAATACAACGTGCTGACTTCAAGTGCATCTGTCGTTTTTTAGCCACTGGCACAGATTTAGGTATCGGTGACTTCCTTTTCCTGGAGACATGAGTTTCATCTCGTTCTGGTGAAAAATCACCGGACATGATTAACACATAAGGATTCTCTTCATGAATTGGTTCAATTTGGCCATTTTCAAGGACTTGTCCACTTAATTTCATATCACGCGGCAGAGTCCTGCGTCTCATTGATTTTCCCTTCTCTTCCTGTTCTACAACTTGGTTGTGTTTGGTGTGTACATCTGGAACATTGAACAAGTTGTAATTATCAGCAATGACTTTTATAAAGGGGGGCAAGTTGCCAGACTCTTTCAATGTTGCTAGGTAATTTTCTTTCTGTGTAGGTCTGGGACAGGGATTTACAGGTGATTTCTGATATTTGCCATTTTTTGATGACTTGGGACGCTTGATCATTGGAGATGACCTCTGATGTTTGATATTTTGAGAAGATTTGCTTGGGTTAGCCATCTGCTTTACTTCTGAAGTCTTCTCATCACTGGCTTCACGGTCCTTTGTTGTGAAATCTTCAATACTGTGCTTGCTTAACATTTCTTTTGTACGACCAGAGGGAGGCATCCTGACTTTAGCAGTAGGTTTAAACTTCTGTAATGGGTTCTCTTCTAAAGTACAGTCATCAATAGTATATTGGTTTATTTCTACCAGAAGTTCCTCTCTATCTTTTTCTTCAGCTTTCACTGTCTTCTCTGCTTTGTCTTCTTCCCATGAATTGTTTATTGGTGAAATACTATTACGACAAGGTTTACTAACATCTTTAACAGATCTAATTTTTTTGCCAAAGAAATGTAACTTATTCATTAACCAGTTTTTCTTCTTGACCTTAGTGGCTGCTGGCTGAGCACCAGTGTTGAAGCCATTTTCTTGTTTTGGGGCTGGCTCACTATTAAGAATTGTCTCCCCTTTCTGATCTTTCAAATATTCATCATCCATGTTACCATGGTTATTATCATTTGAATTGGATAATTTTGAAGTGATATCAGACAAAACTTGATGTGTAGTAACATCTCTGTGTTTTCCTGTATGTTCACTGTCATTGTCCAGCTCAACGTCAGCATATTCTATTAAAGAATCTTTGTTCATTTCATCCCCATCATCTCCTAAATTTGTTGCTTTCAATGCAAGATGGGATTCTGTATGTACCTGTGAAGCTACCTGGCTTACACCACAAACATCATGTACATTATCATTATCAAAACAATTGTTCTTAACTAAATCTAAAACAGTTATTTTAGGTTTTTTATCAAAATTTTGAAGCATATTCAAGTCATCTTTAGGAAATTCATTATCTGGCAAAATATTTAACTCTTTATTAAAGTCAGAATTGTCCTTATCATACACAAAGCTAAAGACATTGTCAGACAGATCTGATGTGGGAGTTGGTTCTCTCTGATCTGTAAATGGGGGTGTGGCATGCTCTGGAGGGGACAATTTCAAGGTTATGGCTGTGAAAGCAAGCAGAGATACAGTGCTGTTAGTACCTATTACTAAAAACAGAAGATAATACATGCAAATCTACATACTATAAAAGCTAAGGCAATATCAAATATCTTCAAGATTCTGATCATTTCAAAACTAAATTTCAACTCTTTTGTCATCTATAAAAAATGGTAGGTTTCCTGTTACCTGACTGACCCATCAAAATCGCTTCTTCCCAAAAAATGTGTTGCAGTTTTTTAAAAACTATTTATAATTGATGTAATAATAAAAAAAAAGTAACATAAAACAGAAGAAACAATTCTATCATTACACCTCAGATATTCAATATTTTTTGGCGAATACATTAATTCATGTCAATTTTGTCCAAAGTATTTCATCTTGAATAATTATACAACTTTTTGAACATTTGATTTGATTTATTGTATTTAACGCCACTTTCAGCAATATTTCAGCTATATCATGGCAACCAGTTTTAGTGGTGGAAGCCGGAGTACCCGGAGAGAGCCCCGACCATGGGCAAGCAACTGCTAAACTTTATCACTTGCAGCTCGAGGCGAGTGCACCCTTTTTTGTAATTTACAAAGCTGGGCGTGAACCCACCCTGTATTGGTGATAGGCTTGTATGAGTTGTTAGGTACTCCAACTACATAACTCATTGAGCCACCGGGGCCCACTTTTTGAACATAAGAGTTGCTAAAGCGGAATGTCTACTGATATACCTATACAATATATCAAATTTACTTAAAATAAAACCCTAAAAAATATTTCTGTGGTTTTTTGAAATTGAAGAAATGTGCTAACATCATTGCCTATAAATTATGATGTATACACTAATAAAGGTGTATAAATTAATGGAATATGAATACAGATGGCTCTAAAGAAGACTGGGGCTATCATGGCAGAGATTGCATGGTGGTTGGATTCACATGTACATCTATCTATGCCATCAGTGCCTATAAACACTGATGTTTGAGAGTACAAAATCCAATCAATGGCTGGTGTACTTGATACAACTTCTAAGATCAAGTTTGGCCAGTTACTTGAGGCAGGAATGTGGTTTTCTCCAATTCCCTCCACCAAAAATCTGACTGCCATGACATATATTTGAAATATTCTTTAAAAGTAGTGCAAAACAGCCATAATTCATCCAGTGTTGTGATATATCTATAAGTGATAGCTTTGAAAAAAATATGCCAAAAATTATGGTAAAACAATTGTAGTCTTAATTTTTTTCACCTACTTGCCCGAAAGCCAAATTTAGAAAAAAATTATATTTATTTAAGCAAATTCTTTCCTAATTTTCACTTGTCCGAATCCAGTTTTACTTGTCACAGGCTTTGGGCAAGCGGGTTAGCGTGAAGACTAATTGTAAACTAAATAATAAGTTGCTTTCCTTGAGTGGGAGGTATGCCTATAGTCAACTGATCTACTTTTTGAAGTATTAATTTATTATAAGCTAACTAACCTTGTTTTTCTCTCTTTACTAAATTAACTGATGGTGCTGGATGACTAGGAGGTTCATCTGGCTTCGCTTCCTGTAAATAATTTACAAATATCTTCACCATATATCAATTTATCCATCTTATAATTACATATTATATTACCTGCATCCTTGAAAAACTGTTGATGTTTGTTTGTTTGACAGTGTTAAACGCCACTTTCAACAATAATTCAGTTATATTGTGGCGGTCAGTTTTATTGCTGGAGGAAACCGGAGGACCCAGAGAAAACCACTGACCTGTCGCAAGTCACTGACAAACTTCATCACATAATGTTGTACACCTCGCCCTGATCGAGATTCGAACTCACAATATCAGTGGTGATACTGATAGGCAAAGATTACATAGGTAGTTATAAATCCAACTACCATACGATCACGGCCATACAGCACAGACATATATATCGAAAATCCAAGACAACTTGTCTGACATTCGGTCAAGACAATTTAAAAAAACTGTCTGACCGAAAGAAAATTTGTCTGACAGAATAAAAACCTAAAATGCCACCATATATTCCACATCGCCATTAAAAACTCATTTATTTGTTTAACATGTTTACTTCAAGAATAATTTTTTAGGTATTCATCATATTTCATGACATTCTCAATATTTGTTCAAAATTAAAAAGCTCAAACATAACACTCATCTTCATAATCATCATCAATGTCTTTGTGGAAAAAAAATTATGATTTGCTGTGAAAAAAAAATTCTGTTCAGACATTAAATTCACCCCCCCCCCCCACTTTTTTTTCCACCTAAGATCAGAAATGATGCTTTACCAAAACAAGAACACTTTTAATATTTTCATAGAATGTTATTTTTAATGTGGTCATAACAAGGTATTGTTTGTTTTCCTTGCCAATAACTCTCTGAAAGAGATGCCGACTCAAATGTGTTTTTGGCAACACATTTTCCTTCGGTTTCCGGTTCGTCCGTATTGTATTTCTCAAATCATGAATCTTTCGTACCTAATAGAATGTTATTTTTAATGTGGTCACAAGTAAATAAGGTATTGTTTGTTTTCCTTGCCAATAACTCTCTGAAAGAAATGCAGACTCAAATGTGTTTTTGGCAACACATTTTCCTTCGGTTTCCGGTTCGTCCGTATTGTATTTCTCAAATCATGAATCTTTCGTACCTAACCATGTCGGACCATTAAGTTACGATTTTTTTTTACAAATGACAATGTACCAAGAAATTAGGTTTTATGAACATATTAATGAAGAATACGAACTTTATCAATCTAAAGAAACTTACGAATATATATTTTCAAAATACAAATAGTGACTGTTTTGGTTTATTTTAAAGACCGATCTAGTCGAATGCCGATCTATGTTTGGGGCGAATTATATTTCGTTAAGGGAAGTTACTCGATTAGGATTACACAATGGTCAAGTTTAGTTATTCACAGAAAACGCTTTTTTAAAGAAATAAACATGCTATTGCAAGAAAGATAGACTTTTAAAGACACTGTTTGACGGACTGACAAAAAGAAAATTGTTTCCTGATTGAAGTAGACAACAAATTTTTACCGGACTTTCGGACCTACATGCCGAAAACATCGTCGGACCGGCTTGATTTTTACCTGTCAGGTCCGACGGTCTGGCATATTTCGATATGTCTGACAGCACTGCAAAACTGAGGAAGATAGTGGGTCAGGTCAAATCAAGCACTATAAAATTGGCATTTGCAGTTTCTCTGCTAAACATTCATTAAAGTCACTGCGTGCAAAGACTGGATGACTTGAAGTTTCCAAGTTTCAAGTGTAATGATGTAAAATGTAAAAGTTTTCCCCACACATAAACGTATTACCGTATAAATGGTAATTTCTGCCATATTCTCAGAGATTCCCAATGTCTGTCTCACTTTACCAGACATTCGGTCTGGTGAAGACTCCCTTTTCACCAGACCGAACAGAATTTCACAGGACCGAAAAAATATCAAGCTTTTCCTGCAGTGGTTGCTTTCAACCAATTCAAGGGCTACCAATTTTCCATTTCTCGTTTTAGTAACGCAAATTAACTGTATATATATTTTCCTGAACATTGTTTGTTAAAACAAGTCTGCTTTGAAGTAAACATTTTGTAGATTTTTTTTTTTTATATATAACCAGTTCTTCAATCATGGAATTGTATGTGTGACTTGAGACTTAAATAATAAACAACTGAATAATATGAAAGGTTTTGTGTTTTTAAAAGGCCCAAGTATCACCACATCCAAAAAAAATGTTTTGAAGATAAATGTGTCATTCATTTTATATCACCCTACATTAAAAGCACCAGTATTCGTGCAGATTATGTACGTAACATTGTGTCCATGGAGATTATTTTTCCTTGCGATCCAGTTGAGTTGATTCCTTTAGGATACACACTGCAATTGCTTAACAACAGACCTTATGAATCACAAATACTTGCCCTTATATTATGTCTTTATGTTGATATTTTTCCAACAATATTATGGGACACCGTTACTTACATAAAATTCAAATCATTTGAATGATATCATATTAATATTAGAAGACTTGGAAGAAAATGAAAATGTCAAATAAAAATGTTTCAGCACCATGTTAAATCTTTTAACTTTAAATCTAAAACATTGCACATTACAAACAGATATAATCCTACTTTATAAATTTACAGACCGTGGAACAATATTTTTATTTTGTTCGTATCATGAGACACGGTAAACACTAAAAGATCAACGCAACTCGAAGTAGCCAGTTTCTCACAATTAGTGTACTGAAATTTCGTTTTTTCTCTGTAATCGTTCATTAAATTGTCATATCTACTTAATAATTCTGCGAAAAGACACCCATGTTCATTAGAATTTAAGAGAAACAACCAGTAAAGCTATTACTTTCCTGTACGTGACGTTCGTAACGACGTCTGCAGGCCAGAGACACGATGGCCGTTGCCATCTTATCACACACAAAAGCGACACCTATTATGTAAATTACGCTATTTTTAAATAAACACGTAGAAGGGGGATTTCCAGAATAATGCGTTTTTATCGGAACGAATTCAGTGTGTACAGACCGCATCGTTTCACGTTCGTAACGAACTGGACACCAAGTTTTATCCTGACCTTAAAGCATAAAAATTTAAGAATTCGTGTCAATAACCTGCATTATGTTTATTACTTCGTTTCGAAAACATAATCTGTGATGAGACAAAACAATAATAACGCGAATAGAAAATACATTTCTCTTTCTGGTAGGATAACCGTTTAACCCTTAAAAAAGACACCATGTGATACGAACATAATTCCCTTTTTTGACACCATTTTGTGACTATAACTTTAATTCTGCAATCCAATCATAGATACTGATGATTTTCTACACCAATAAACTTTAGAATTATAATAAAAAAAAGTATTGTAACAAGAAGCCATAAATATAGTAAATCATTCATAACTTATCTGAAAAAAATGTCACATCTTTCAATAAAAAAAATGATGATAATTACCTGTTCAGAGACTTCCAAGTTTTGCTGTAGGTATTAGAAAACCTTGAGATTGTCTTGTGAATTGCACATGTGTATAGACATCATAAAAAACACACAAAGATTTTAATATCATACATATTTATTAATAAATTTAACAAAAAATGACCCTGCTGTCATTTTTCACAGTACTGAAGAACTAGTTATATATAAATAAGTATTTTATTTAAATTCACAGAGAAATACAAATTTTAGTGGATTTTTTCAACTATTTGTTTTAATCACAAAAAAGCTTGTAATATTTATCCATTTCAAAGGTTTCAATATTTCCCAAAAGCCTAAATGAAGTCCTCTATCGTATTTTGCACAAAAGACAAGTTTAAATTTGGTGCCAAATTGATATCCGATAATTTTTACGTGTCCGGTCCAGAGTGATTCCATTTCAAATATTGATGTTTGGAATGTTGCATCCTCAACTTCACATTGGCATCTCCGTCCATACCAAATATTAAATTCCTATCTTTTGTAGTTTCAGAGAAATGTGTAATTCTCAAAATATGTACTTTTCTATAATCAAAGCGCGAAAGCGCTGATATACGGTTTTGCCTTGAAACTTTATATTAGCTGTGATTTCAAGAATGGATGATTTCCAAATAATCAGACATTCCATACTAACATATATCACCAACTTTAATGCTGCAGAGAAGTGATAGTGTAGCTCTTTTTGCATCTCCGACATNCTATCTTTTGTAGTTTCAGAGAAATGTGTAATTCTCAAAATATGTACTTTTTCTATAAAAAAAACCCATGATTTTACAAGAATTTGTTTTCTCGAATTTTGCCCAGTTTTGAACTTAAACTAGATATTTTTAATATAATGCTTGAGTGTAAGTTTGAAATCAATTAGTCAACAAATAAAAATCTGAGAGCGTTTACAATATATCCGGACGGACGGACAGACGGACACCCGGCATTTCCATATCCCCGCTCCGCTTTTTGCAGAGGCGGGGGACAATAAATTATGGACCAATTGGAGATCAAACAGGGTTCTTTCATACACCAAACCAAGTATTCTATACTGGACAGTCGGTCCGGTGGAAACCAATGTTTTACTGGACCGAATTGATTTTTACCGGATTTGTCCCTTGGACCGGCATGTTTGGGAATCTCTGTATTCTGTGGTTAACTCCGGACCGCAGAAATTTAAATCGCAGAATATTATGTAAAATAAATGTTTAATGTCCGGTACAAAATACCTTTTCATACTCCAATTCCAGCTTAAGTGTCCAATATTTAATTAGTCCTAATTACTATATCCAGATAATAAAAAAAAAACTGGTACTATATAACTGTTTACACAACAATTAAGGGTTATTTAGCTGTGGCATGTTGATTTTTAACTGTTAATTACAAATAATCCAGATAAAGAAATATGATTGTACCAAGCTGACACCGATAATAATTGAAACAATCACATGATTAAATGTTTACAATCATAATAAAGTTCATTAAAGCAATATTTAAAATTGTTATTACATAAATCAACATTATTTTTGTTTTTGTTTTTTTTATTTGTTGTAATAGCTTCGAATTCGATTGAATAATATCAAACTGCGTGATCTCAGGATTCATCTAAAAACCAAACAAATAGAAATGTACTGGTAGTAGAATTCCGGTTAACCCAAGTTTTTATGTCTACATTATACTAATTCTAATTCTTTAAAAAAAAATGTTATATGATAAAGCATGAAAATTCGACATTAAAAATATGTATCCGAAATATCAAACAATATACCGATATCGATCCAACTGTTGACTTCGCATTTCCTGTCAACAAAATAGATCGCGAAAAAGGTGAAAAGACAAATTAGAAGTTAACCAAATGCTTATTCAGATGCTGTAACCAAAGAACTAAATATGTTTTTACTTCTAAGGATCACTGTAATGTGCACCATTTTTTTTTTAATCGTAACATTGCTTCTGTTGTTGCTTCCTGTAATACAAACATTTTTTTTTTCGGTTCCGAGATTTTCAATCCGCAGAAAAGAAAATCCGCAAAAATTAAATGTCTTCTTTTTAGACCAAAATCGCAGAAATTTCACACTGCAGAAATGACCGGTTATATGGTATCTGCCTTACCCGAGACAGGAAAGGAGATACAGTCAAACCTGCAGTAACGGTCACCTTTATATAATGGTCACTTTCGTGCTCTCCTGGTGCATTTTACTATATATTTTAATTCGATATAGCAGTCACCTGTTCAATGTGGTCAGCAGTCACCATTTATAAGTAATTTTCAGCGTAAAACCTTTGTATAACGGTAAATTTTATTTAAAAAATAATACCGGAAGTGATTTCGGAAGATCAGTATTTTTCTCAAATGTACCTAAAATCCTGAGGTGTTACAAAATATATTGACTAATTTAATTAACTAAATAAACAAACACCATGCATTTTGTGAATAGTAAATGACATATAGGACAGTTTATCCCCGGGCCTTATTGGGGATTTTTATTCATTACGACGAGAATAGAAATTCACTCACCAAAAATATTTTGTATCTAGTGCATCATGTCAAAATTATCAACATCCGTAAATAGGAAAGCTTTGAAATTTGACAACAAAGTGAAAGCGATAAATCATGGTGGTGTTGGGAAAAGTTGTCGGGATGTGGGCGAGGAGATGGGTGTTGGTCATACCCAGATAATGAACATTCTTTAAAGAAAACGAGAGATTCTTTACGATTTTGAAAACAGTGTTCCCAGTTCAACATCGTGTTACTGGAAATTGTACTTTTGTTTATTAAATATCTTTATTTATTTATTTGTAGGTTTTATTCAAATCATATCATATTGAGATAATTTCATCAACAATAAATGTAAACCAGAGTAAAATTACGACAGGAACAAAATAACAAGTAAAACATTATGAAAATGTTTATTTTCAACTAACGTGCAATATTTTGTCAAAAAATCTAAACCCTTCAGATAAAGGTCACCTGTATATAGCGGTCATTTTGTCAATCTCCCCCAGGTGACCACTATAGACAGGTTTGACTGTAATAAGTTTACTGTATTTTCCCCCTTTTTTAGAGCAAGTGAGTGAAGGTTGTTTAAAGCCAGCTATGTTTTTAGCTATATCATGACAAGAACAAGTTAATTTTCAATGATGATGATGAGGTCCGCTTTGTCCTAGACCAACAGCTGAGTTGGATTTTTATAGTGCTAGCTCACTGAAACAACAGTCCGCAGGTAGACATGTCGCTCCACTCGGGACACATTATTCTGATTCCGAGCCAACCAGTCTTTGCTCTTACTCCTTAATGCTGCATGCTTATCTTTCCCATCTACCTTGACTAAGACAGATAATTTATTAGCATTTCTCATCAGTATCATATGATAATACCAGTATCATTTCATTAATGGCTGTCAAAATATAAATGCCCATTAACAAGAACTGATAGGTTTATAAAATGCATATTTAAAAAAAAAACTAAAAAAAGATTTCCAGTAAAAATATCAGCGATTTCAGAGAAGATTCAAATGTGAAAAGTTAACAGATGACAGGAAAAGATCTGACAGATGACAAAAACTTACATGACCTTTGGCCAGGTGAGCTTATAATAATAAAAAGGTAAAACATGGTAAGACAGGTATATATATACAATATACGTACATTGTCGGTAAATATAAAATTTATTTGTACAGAGTTTCTGCTACAATTTTACAAGCACAGGACAACTGTCCAATATAAGACAATTTCTATCAGACAATTTGTCCTAAGTAATTTTGTGTTATCAGACAGACAAATTGAGGATGACAAAGTGATCCTAACCTAAGGAGGGGGGAGGGAGTTACCACCCCAAGAAAATTTTGAAAAATTAGACCCCAAATCCTGCATTCTGGGGGTCTCTGCCAGTGTTCAAATCTGTTCAAAAAACTGACTTTTTTTTACCAGGTCAAACAAAAAAGTTGTAAATTTCAAAGAAATTAATTTGTATACCAAGTGTACAAACCAGGAATTCACAACACAAAATGAAATGGGGAAATACAGAGCACTGGCGATCAAAAGATTTTTTGTACAACACACTGGTTGGTTAAGTTTGTTACGTTTATTAAATTCAACTTCAGTGTATGATTGTTCTAACCTGTTACAGTCAACTCCACCTATTCGAATATCGTATAATTAGAATATTGTTGATAATCGAATATTCTTGCAAAACACCAAATCATTTATTGAGTTTTAAAGGAAAAAAAACTCTGTTTATTTGCATATCGGATAAGC
>MJUT01054308.1:38773-55279 GCA_002080005.1 Gigantidas platifrons | reverse complement strand
TGATAATATTTATCTATTTATTCTATGTGTTTATAATAAGATACTTGCATATGGTTTGAATATTCTTCAACAAAATAGCAAGTCATTAAATCAAAATGGACAAATGAAGTATTGAGTTGACATGTGAACTAGATTTTTTTGTTCAATATTCCCCAAAAAAGTAAGACAGCTTAAAAGAGAGTGAAACTGTCAAATTTTCAATAGGCATAAACAATTCTTCTGATGATCACCACTCTAATATCCTGACTCATTACATTATTTTTTAGATTATGACACATGGATGCATTCATATAAAAAACTTAAAAATAGTAAAAGCTTATCTTTTTTTATTCTTGTTTCATATTAATGATAATATGAAATCTGATAAAGCATTTAAATATAAAAACATTATCTTAATCTGTTAAAACTTATATATTAAGATGAAGAGACAGTACGGCCATTCTAATGACTAATACTTTTAGTCTTCTACCTCAGAGAATATACACTCAAGATTGTAATTAAGACTTCATTTCTAACATTAAACAGATAGTGATTCAAAATGCTTGTACATTTGTAAGTGTTGATACATCCTGAATATTAAATCATTGCTACTGTTTGTGATTAATTGGTAGACATGACATTTAATGTCTGATAAGAGGACTTCTAAACTCTGGCAGCCAGCTGCCAGGATCCTGCAAGCATCCTGGTTAGAATAAATCTATGATCCCATATTGGTATATCATTAGTGTGAGGCTCTTAATTTCTTTTGAGATTAGGATTGGGTGTTTCTATAATTCTATAAAGGAAATTATTTTTATGATTTTTTTTTCTGGTGGTAGTGGGGTATTTATTGAAGTAAATTCTGGTGGTGGTGGGTGGAATTTTTTTTTCTTTTCTATTGGTGGGGGGGGGGGGTCTGAAATAAGTGACGTTCCCCCCTCCCAGGTATATTTAAATAGAACAGCCCTCAGCAATTTTCAGCTATATTATGGCGAGAACAAGTTAATTCAAATATTGAAGTGTAAACCGATGTCATTCGTGTTAAATCGTAAGTACAATAATCCTTTAAACAAACCTGTTTGAAAACATCTACTATATCGTCAACATCCAACTTTAATTCATCATCATTATCTGGTTCATAGGAATATAAAACTTTGGCTCTTTTGATCACTGACTGATGAGATTCTGTAATAAAAAGTCAGAATATGAATAGTAAGTAACTGCTTTTTTTGTTTACCAATATTTAATTCTGACAATCACATCAATTGAAACGACAGCTTTTTCCACAAGTGTGTGATTAAAGGTCCAGCTTTATTGCACAATTGACTTTTTATTGAAGAAAAAGAATGCACCCAAAATCTGCAGCAATCGATGATGAGATGTAATAGTTACAAAAGACACAGGTTATTAAGGTCATAGGTGATAGCATTTGGCTCGTTAATTGATGTTTCTTCCGTTAATCTACTTTATTACAAGAAATTTTTGACATCTTTATTGCACAATTCTCACGAACCGAAATCACACAGCTTAAATTTTATTCCATTCCATGTTTCTTTTGTAATTATTATATCTCATCATGGATTGCTGAAGTATTTGGGTGCATTCTTTTTGACTAAATAAAAATGTTAGAATTGGAGGTAAAAAAGGGTCAGTTAGAAAACCTGAAAAAACACATATTTTTCTTTTTCACCTAAGCTCTACAAAATGTGTTGAAACTAATCAAAAAGGCTTAAAATGACATATGAATAATTCCTGACTCAGCCTTGTCACTAGATTTTATTACAGCAGGCTTAAATGAAATAGTAGAAGGCAGTGGGGTCGCAAGGGGCAGTGCCCCTGCTGGGGAGGGGGGGGGCAAAGCCACCCGCCCGAAAATGAATTTCTATGTTTTTAAAGATGAAAAACTAAGCTATTCTGGCACCTTTTTATGTATTAAAATGTGCTAATTTACTTGGGAAATTACAGAATTAATGAAGGTGTGTGATCTATGTAAAAAGTAACCAGGCCTGGCCATATATTTAAGTGCCTGTCCATAGCTAGGAACTAGTATCAACTTCATTATTGGAGACATTTTGAGCTGTAATACACCAGCATGCTAAAACTGCAACAAAAACATTTAATGAGGATTTTTTTTTATTGAAGACATAGTTGCATGATATTTTTCTTGGCTAAGGCCTGTAAGGGGGAAAGAAATTCAATTTTTTTAAATTAAATTTTAAAACAGATCTCAGATCAGATTTTACCAGATCTGTAAATAAATGCCTCAGTTTCATTTTCACCAAGATAAATTTCTCATTGTAAGATTGATTCGGTATTTAATACTTTAATCTTCAGAAAACTGGCTAACTAGCGTCAAATATCTTTACAGGCGTTTTCTACTATTTCGTTCTTTTCTACTTTCAATTTCAATTGTCACACGAGACAAAGTATATTTGTAATAAAAACAGGAGCAGGTCAATTCTTTAAAAAAAAAAGATCGACTCATTCTGAGCTAAACTGTTGTTGTGATACAAACTTTCGTGTAAACAATGATCCTGCGATTTTGTGGAAAAATATTATGTTATTTTTCTTTTCTTCGACATGTTCGAGTTCGGCCTTGACATTGTGCCTATTTTTATTTAAACTGGATATCCAGATTCGTCAAGCTATAAGCGAAGCACAACCGGGATTCAGTTTATTTTTTCATTCGGTATATCTCGGATCTTTTCATTCTCCACAACTAAAAACATAATCACGTATAGTAATCGAACTTATCGGAAACACGTTTGCTTTTCTATGTATTTTATCCGACAAATGAATAAGTATCACTCCCAGTGTTCATTTTGGGCGTTGTCTATTATTTTTTTCTTTTCTGTAGCCGGTGCAAAATGAAAAGTAAACGGCAATTCTGCCGGCAGCCGGCTACTAACGACAAGGCTGCTGACTATGAGGATTTCTCTGTCAGATGACCAATGAGTGGGCTACATTTTGTACTTACTGACAATGTATCATTTTCTTTTTATTTCTGAAATGTATATTAATAGAATACTTCACCTTTTTTCTTTTGTGATCCAGCAACAGGGATTCCGTCTTTCATCCTGCTGGCCAAGTCTTTAACAGAACTTCGCTGTGCTGTTTTGAGATCATTTTTAGTGTCATTTTTTTTCTCAACTGTGGCATGCGGCTTATCTTTCGGTGTCTTCTCAATTATCTGAAAAATATCATCTTAGGCCATAAAAAGTTAATTTCTTGGTTCTCAGGTCCGCCCGCATGTGGAAATTCGTCGCCGCATTGCCGATTTTATTGCAAAAATAGTAAAAAAAAATAATTAAATGCGGTAGCGCTGTCCGTACGGAAAAACAACCGCATCCGTTTTTTCTCTTATATCGCGTGGTCGGTGAAACGCTTTAAAACGCATCATGCTTAAATCAGATTTAAAGCATCGTTATGACAATGTATAAATAAAAAACGTGTTTCCATTTGACATTTAGACAAAATGTCGATCGTTTCTGTGCAAATTCGACACAAATGTTTGCCATTTTTACCAGGGAACATAATAGGGGGCTTCTCCGAAGCTTGTACCTTATTGGAATTGTTTACGGAGATAAAAAATGGTACGTTGGGACCAGCGGATTGGACATTTCCATAAAAATTAACCACTTGTGATGTTTCTGCCACCATCGGAAGAAATAAAATTGAAATTTTCAATAAAGTAATGAAAAGATTTATACATTGTCATATTTTTCACACAAAAAAGAAAAAGAAAAAATGCCTCCCTCATCACTTTTTACAGCAGTAAAAGGATAAAAAAAAATGCTGCCCTCCCTCATCAATTTTGACAAAAAAGGGCCTGAGAACCAAGTAATTAATTTTGCATGGCCTTACTAAAATTTCAAATGTTAATAAACACTGACCATGTATCAGGGTCCGCCATGGTCATGATCATATGGATGTTGGATTAACATCTACCTATAACATCTGCATGTCCTAAACATCTCCCACGGAATATGTATGGATATGCTGATATGGAGAACATGTGATTGCCTAAGGCCATAAAAAGTTAATTTCTTGGTTCTCAGGCCTGCCCGCATGTGGAAATTCGTCGCCGCATTGCCGATTTTATTGCAAAAATAGTTAAAAAAATATAATTTAAATGCGGTAGCGCTGTCCGTACGGAAAAAACAACCGCATTCGTTTTTTTCTCTTGTATCGTGTGCTCAGTGAAACGCTTTAAAACACATCATGTTTAAATGAGATTTAAAGCATCGTTATGACAATGTATAGATAAAAAACATGTTTCCGTTTGACATTTAGACAAAATATCAATCGTTTCTGTGCAAATTCGGCACAAATGTTTGCCAGTTTTACCAGGGAACATAATAGGGGGCTTCTCCGAAGCTTGTACCTTATTGGAATTGTTTACGGAGATAAAAAATGGTACGTTGGGAACAGCGGATTGGACGTTTCCATAAAAATTAACCACTTGTGATGTTTCTGCCACCATCGGAAGAAATAAAATTGAAATTTTCAATAAAGTAATGAAAAGATTTATACATTGCCATATTTTTCACAAAAAAAAAGGAAAAATGTCTCCCTCATCACTTTTTATAGCAGCAGTAAAAGGATAAAAAAAAATGACGCCCTCCCTCATCAATTTTGACAAAAAAGGGCCTGAGAACCAAGTAATTAATTTTGCATGGCCTAAGTCAAAACAAAACAAAAGCTCTGACAAAAGGAATTCCCCAAAACATTGAGTGAGTGATTGTTGCTTAACGTCAAGTGAGCAATCTTTCAACCATATCATGGCGAGAACAAATGACTTTTTGACGAGATGATGATGTTTGCTTTGTACTAGAAAAACATACTTAGTTGGGTTTTTATAGTGGTAGCTCATGATCACTGAAACAACAGTCTGAAAGTAGACATATCACTTCACTCAGACATTTCCCCCTGATTCCACTGAAAGTAGACATATCACTTCACTCAGACATTTCCCCCCAATTCCAACAAGTCTTTACTTTTACTCCTTAATGCTACGCTCTTAGAGGAAAAGCAACAAATGCTAATTTTATAGCTTTTGGTTTGGACTGAGGCCAAAAAAAATATGTGTGTTTACGGTCACCCGATCGACCCTAATTTTTGCTAGCGGGTCGCTATCAAATTTTACACAGAATTCGGATAACCATTTTTGTTGTTTAATCAGCAGCAATGTTTTATTTATTCAACCGCTAGCTTTTTGTCGAAATTGAGAGCAAAGAAGGTAGAAAAACTGCATAACTCGTCATAAAACAGCTTCAACAAATGACGGCTTACCGGAAATTTCGAAAATGAAATACCGGAATCGGATTCCGGAACCAAGAACTTTTGCCAATAGTAAAAAAAAAATATTAATGCAGACCGACCCTAGATTTTTTTGACATGTGACCAGTAAACACACATATTTATTTTTGGCCAGTTTAACCCACAAGTTACGTCACTCTGGTCGAACACACCACCCATTACACCACCGATGTGGTTAACAGTATATTCTAATATGACGTCTATAAAACGACACACACGATATTACTCAATATCTCTATATTTAGCGCATGTGCGGTACACAACAAATCTGGCTGTTCCATGTGATTCCCGCTGTGAAGTTTTGTGAGTGAGCTGCCGGAGTTTATACATACATAATTTCCTAAAAACATAGTGCTTAATCCTTATAATTCTTATTCTTGGACATCGTGTTTATTTTCGACCCTAAATACTATTAAAGAAATATCCAAGGAGAGCCTCATACAATATACATACGATTGTAAACTGAAAAAAATCTGTGAAATGTTATCGACGACTTTGGAACATAATCAACATGACGTCATTGGCATCATATGAAGACTTCCAGTTTGAAACGTAAAGATTAGACGTTATTTGGCTTCGTGTATGCTTCAAGTTTGATACAATTTAACTAAAATAAGTTTTCATGGTAAGCTTTTTAAACCATTGTTTTATTATTTTAAAATATCTCGTTCAAAAACAAATAATTCAAAATCAATTCAAAATTTCCAAACACCAAATGCCGTGTGCATACAGTTCACGAAAGGTTAAAAATTACCGTATTTGTCCTATTAGAATCGAAATAATTCATAGCAGGCATAGCGTTGTGCAAATTTACACATGGGCTGGGCCTTTATATTCTTAGATTTTACCCCTCGCTTTCGCTCGGGGTAAAATTAGAATGTAAAGGCCCAGCCCATGTGTAAATTTGCACAACTCTATGCCTGCCATGAATTATTTCTTAAATATTAATATGTTTATTTGTTTTTCATCTGGCTTCAAGAATACTTTCATCAATGGATTTCAACATCATTGATGGAAACAATGATGAGAGGTGATTGTTCTCTTTGTAGACTGATGTAAGTGAAATTGTTGACAATCACTGTTTAAACTTTCTTTTCATAAACTAGTGTTCGAAATTAGCGGTCGTCCGATCGTCAAAACCAACCTAACATTGATCAGGACAACCTGAATTTCCAAAATAGTCGCCCAACTGACGACCAAATATTTTCTGTCAGTCAGGGCTCACGTTGGAGGGTGAATTCTATCGTATCCGTTAAGTATTTTGAAAGTGATTTTCTTGGAAAGTAATCCATTGCGGTTTAAACAAACTTTAATTTCGTTCATTAGAGCTTATGTTTACATATGCCTGACTAAAATAAAATTATTTGTATTTATTTTTCGTAAACAAACAACAATGGCATCATTTTGGAAAGGGGACGCAATGCGGTACTGTGCTACAGGAAATATTGACCGAACTTTTTGTCCGAAGCTACTTCCAACAAAACGAACCTTTGATTTATTATTTTCTCATTTCTGTGACATAAAATCATAGTTCTCATATCAAATATGTTCATATATGCGAAGATTGGCAATTCAAAATTCGTTGAAATGCACGGGATGTTTCCGGATATTTATCAATCGGCATTGGTATTTTATACTCGACACCGGGTTAATATTACGATCTATCATTTATTTACATCCAGACATGTGAAAACGTTAATGCATATCCAATTAAAAAATAGACTTTGAACTACAGTAGCTTTACTCCATTGTTGCAATCTGATTTGAGGTCTGGCAAATGATAATTACAGCCTTTACTTTCTTCCGTTTTTGACTGACAGTGGCAATTTACGTTTGTGCTATATTTTCATTCCCATGCTACAATGTATATATAGTTGGACCATTGAGCAAATTGACAGAGACATCGTTCTTCTGCTAAAGATTACACAAATATTAGTTATTACAATTTGTGTGGTATTTGATCACAGTACAGTGATATTTATTTCAATAGGAAAAGGGGGGGGGACATATAAGAAATCACTGGTATACAATTGCAAGACTCAAATAATCAAGGTAGACATAAATAAAAATGTGACATTGAATAGATGTCCTTAAAGTAGTTATATTTTATGAATGAATAAAAAAAGCCCAGAACAAATCAGTTCAGGCAGCTTTTTAACTATTTACTAAATTTGGGCAGGGTAACTTCAGAATGTGATGAATCTGAAAAGGCTGTGAATATGAAAATTGAAAAGGAACTTAAATCTGAATAAAATAAAAATAAAATAATCAACAGATATAATTTTTTTTTAAACAAACAAGTGCTTTTTGTCCGTCATTACTAAAAAGTCAAATGTACTTCTTGAGGAACTAAAACTTGAATTGATGGGTGTTTTTCAACATTGATCTGACTCCCACTGTAAAACCAAACGCCATTCTTTTCAAGGAGTGACCCACCTTTTTCAAACCAAAAAGTAGGCCTCAGGAAACACCCAGAATGCAGGATTTTGCACTATTTACCCCAGAGCTTCTGGGGCTCTTGAGCCATAATGACCACCTCGCAATGCGAGGTGGTAAGGGTCGCTCTGCGACCCTTTTCGGCAACCTGATGTAAATTCGGACGACCTGATTTTTTCCCCTACTTGCCCTTGTGACAACCTCCCTTATTTCTTAGTTTCTAACACTGAACTATAAAGAAAAAGAAAAAAAAAGCAATAAACTTTTTATGTTGATTGTATACCTTGACAAAATTATCAGGAAACATTCCCTTTTTGCCATCAAGTTCTCCTTCCCACCATCCTCCATCCTCAGTCATTACATTTTTGATAATTTGACCTGTTTTTATTGTAAGTTCATCAGGTTGTTCTGCATCATAGTCAAACTCAACAATACAGTCAACTGAAATATAAAATAATTAGTTTACTGTTATCTCCATCAGCATGAAGGCAAAACAGTTTTTGCAAGGCAAGCATATTATAAAACTTGGATGTGTGTCTTCCAATATTTGAAAATTCAGAATTGGTCTAGAAACAGTCCATAATAAAAAAAAACTTTTTCAAGAGACACATATTTTCCTGAACTCAGGCTAGCTCATTTAATATTAGAAATTCCAACATTTGGATATAAAATTGGGAAATAAACAGCTAAAACAATATCTCATGGTATTCTGTTCACACATTTAGGACACTTGACATTAAATTATCAAACATTAATCTAGCATTAATGATATAAATTAAATATGTGTATCAATTCAACACTAAGTAATTGTTCTCATGGAGTCCGATAATGATGTGTGTAAACATGTTGACCTCGATATGCATGAAAACGAGGCACAGACACTGTGACGTCACATGTGAGGATTGTTATGTCTCATATGCAGCATTTATGAAAGAAACTTTATATATTTGATCATCAAAAGCAGTGTTTCTCAGATTGTTTATAGTCGACCTTATTTGTGTGGTATAATTGAAAGTAAAAGAAGGAATTTATCATAAATAATTATAACAATTTTAGAGTATACAGTGTTCTAGGATTCCCATTTCCCGTGGCAAGTGAATTTTGGTCACGGGAAAGTGAATTTCCAAACCTTTGTTGTCCGTGGGCAAGTAAATTTCAACTACCGGATTGAAGAGATCATTTCAAATGATTTCAAAACTTTCTCTTTTGCATAATTGTACAAATGAAGAATCATAGTTTCATACTTTTATTTAAAATAATGTTTTCATACGAGACCGTCAACAGCAGTTCGAGGGGATATTATAGTGTAGGGGAAGGAAACGTGTGTTATCAATAGGTGCATTCAGAGTACTGCCGTAGATGGCTAAACGTTACCATTGGCAAGATATTGGTACTAATGGTGACCAAAATAGCTACCATTGGCTACCACAGGGATTTAGCCAGGATTTTGAGACCATTAGTCACTTTTGCGGAACATTATTTTCTTCTAATTAAGAATAAACAAGAATGTAATGAGTTTAGTTTTAAAATCAGTTACTTTGCCTTATTGGTTAGAAATGGAGATTGAAAAGCTATGAAAACCTCCTAGGATGTGAACATACTCTGCAAATTAGCAACCAACTGATAAAACATAACATTGGCACTATTTTGATCTAATTCTAATACTCCCCCCCCCCCCTTTATAGAAATATTACTGTGCTTTGGTCTAATACCACACAAATTGTAATAACCCCCTCCCCACCCTTTTTGAAATGTTACTGTGCTTTGGTCTAGTACCACAACAATTGTAATAACTCGTATTTGTGTGGTATATGTATCTGACTATTTGCCCAATGGTCCAACTTCTATATACAAAATGTAGATGATTCTGTGTAGGTAATCAATATTTAGAACATACCATAGGTACCCGATTTGTGGACCCCTCCTTTTTAAAAATTTTTTAATTCATCACTTTTGTGGGAAGTTTTCATTATAAACAGTGTTGAACAACTTCAAACATTACCAAAAACTCAATCCGAGATCGAAATAAGCCTATTTCTAAAAACACAAAAACCCTCCTCTAGTCTGAAAACGTCCCACAAAAGTGATGACTTAATTTTTTTTTTTTAAAGATGGGGGTTCCACAAATCAGGTACCTATGGAACATACGTCAAAAACTGAAGCAAGTTGTAAAATAAATAATTATTTCTCAGACCTCATAATCAAGTTGCAACAATTGGAATAAAAATACTGTCTGTTTGTAAATAGTTCTATAAATAGTAATTGTTACCCGGATGATGATCGATAAAAAAAACTTATGCGTCCTCGTGCAGTGCATGGCCAATATTGGCATATAAATGACCACATTAATTAATTATGAGAACCAAGATTTCATTTCACAGAAATGAGAATAAATACATCAAAAGTTTGTTTGGTTAAATGTAGCTTCGGTGGATTGCGAACTCAGGCTGTTGATCGCGCCATTTTTATTTTTTAAGTTTCTGACTTTTCGAGAAAACCACTTTCAAAATACTCTAATGGATAAGATTTCAATAAACATGATGTCGACATTTTCATAAATGAAACGTGGCAAAAATAGTGCGTTGTGGCGGACATTATGACGAATATATAGTACAATGAATGACAATTACAATCAATCAATTATATATATTTTGACGGCGACTTTCTCAAAATGACGATTACAAAAATATGTCCATTTAAAATACATACTGTGGCATTTTGAGTACATGCCATAACAATAAAAAAAAAATCATAATCGTTGATTGAATTCTTTGTCGGGATCATTATCATTACCAGGTAAATCAAACCAGGTGTCCGTGAGATAAAAGATTATGCAATCAAAACACAAATTCTATAATCCGTTGATTGGCTTGTACAATGTAATAAAATTGTCATTGTAGTGACTAATTAAGTTTTAATCAGCAAATGAAAAAGAAGAATGGATTGTTACAAACATTTTTCTACGATTTTTTTTTTTTTTTTTTTTAAATTCAAGTGACGAATTGGGTACGGGGAATACTCGTCACTTTCGGAAATCATCGTCAATGACGAAAGTGACGAGCGCTAGCTAAATCACTGCTACCATCCCTGTGTTCCAACCTGGCAAGATTTGCAAGGATTGATTTCCCCACTAATTGGGTATTAATGGAAAACTTTTCAAGTTTTTTTTTATTTATACAAAACCTTTGAAGTTTATTTTGATATTTTCGAGTGTTTGTATTCAAATGGAAGATGAAATAAACACTGTAGCCTTCCATATAAATTATTGTTGGTCAAAATGGCAGCCACTGGTATGCCAATTGGTACAATTGGTAAATAGGTTGTCATTGGCAAAAATATAGCATTCAGACTGAACCAAAAGGATCAAATGTTTTAATCATACAAAGATTACCCTACATTAACTAAACACAACAGCTTCATTACTGGATCAAATGTCTTTCATCTAAATAACATTAAATCGAGTGACAAAATGAATTATTCAGGGAAAGTAAATTTGGTCCGTGGGCAAGTGAATTTTTGGTATGCACTTTCCTGTGGAAAGTTGCTGTTACAGAAAAATCCTAGAACACTGGTACATTGTATAAGTCATAATTCAATATTGCTTACAATACATGGATATACATGTAGTCTATAAAAAATTAAAATGAGTAATATGGAATTTCAATGCTATATCTGCACACCTTATACCATGTGCAAGTGGGTTTTAACAGTAGAAAGATAACTGGTCAATTCATCAAAATTATAATTCAATATAACAAAAGGATGAACGTTCACACTATGTTGTCCAATGTGTCCTGAAATCATCCATGAAACTAAATTTTTGGTGGAGTTTCTTATCCATATATAGTATTGATATGCCTGTTAAAGGGGAAAGAAACACGCCATGCAATATTCAGTATTGAAATAGTTTCAAAAGGTCACAGAATAATTTGGAATTCTTGTAGAAAAACATTTGCGTTCAACACGTGCCGTGGACACTGAAATTTTTTGTGTCAACATCACGAACGTTTTGTACCTGGCTCATATCAAGCAACCCCCTATACAAATGACGAAAAGTCAAGTTTAATAGATCAATTCTTATATATTATTTCTTTAGATCAACTTATTTTCTTTTTATAACACGAAAATTTACTTCTGGGCCAATCTTGCGCATGTTCGTTATGAAGACAGGGTTGTTTTTCGAACAAGTGTGTGAAAATCTATGAATATTGATAAGAAAATGGTTTAAATTAACCTGTCTACCCGAAAAAATATCTAAAAATATCTAATGTTTTACTTTCTGGTAGAATAAATCGGACCTCCATCCGATGTGCAATCCATTTATGTAGTTTACCGAGATCGTATTGTTTGGTCACGTTCACTACACGTGTTCGTGTCACATGTTTCATTTGGGTAAATTCATTGATCAAAACAAGTATCAGGTTGAAAACGTCATCATATGCTGTGTTTTCGATCGCAATTGTTGTGTTTTTAATGCATATTCATAACATACTTTCGTTTTCATATGCAAAGTATTGTGTAAATAACGTGCATCACACATTTGACACCATTTTTTCAGCCTAAAACGACAGATTTCAGTTGTATGGTGTATTTTTTTTAAATGGAAAAATCTAACACACACTAAAAGATTTGATCAAAATTGCTAGAAGCTGACATTTCTCTTAAAAGGAATTTTAAAACCAGTCAATTTAACGTTCGTTTTTATGAGAGACACAAACAGTGTGAACGTATCATCCATATTCAGACCGGTATTCAGGCAAGAAATTAAACAAACTAACTTTGAAAAATGTGATTGTTTGATCTAATACTGTTTCTTTTAGACTTAAAACCAAAAATATATTTGTCTGAATGAAATAGAACTTTTTACTCAATATATGCAGGCAGTAGGTACACAATGTCTGTTTTTAGCAATCATTTTCACCTGGACATCCAAGCTTAAAATCCCACCATTAAAAAACGACTGCATGTATGGCTATGAAATTTAGCATGATATACTATGAAACAATGCTGGCCACGTCTAACAAATAAAATCTCACACAAAGTTATTGATATTTTATTTAAATAACATTATTTGAAACCACCCTATGTCTCCCCAACACCAAATAATGACTTGTATACGTATTGTATTATTTTGTATGATTTTTTTTTATCATATTAGATTGTAAAGTATTGGTAATCCAAGGGTTCATTGTTGAACTTGTGATTAGCTAATCATATGATTTAGCCATAATTACATGATTCATTCCTAATCACATAATTAGCTAATTCAATGATTAAATATGATTAGTTAATGCTGGTTAGTTTAATCACAAGTTCAACAACGGACCCCAGGAGTTAAAAAATCCACTAGCCCGACGCCCGGGGCTAGTAATTTCCACATTTGGGCTAGCTGAAATAATCAGCTGTATGCCCGACAGGCTAGTAAAAAAATATATCAGATATGCAGTGATTGGGACAGGGTTTTTGCTCCCCTTATTTTACTGCCGAATTTCGGCCGCATTCCCAATGTAAAATAGGGTCCATTTTTCCCAAAATCGGTCAGATAATTCCCAAACTGATTGGAATTATTGTCGAAGAA
The DNA here is from genome assembly GCA_002080005.1 of Gigantidas platifrons. Classification (NCBI taxonomy): domain Eukaryota; kingdom Metazoa; phylum Mollusca; class Bivalvia; order Mytilida; family Modiolidae; genus Gigantidas; species Gigantidas platifrons. The sequence continues at coordinate 41,967 of MJUT01054308.1, read as the reverse complement.
AATCCGGATTTAGTAACCGTTTCCGGAAACGTTTTTTATATTACGTGATTACATATCCGGTCATCTGTTAGTTTATTTTGTACACTCTTTCGTCGTTCTTTTGTGACATAAACATGTGTCACAACAGTAAATATTACCTTAATAAAAACAAAGCCTAAAGAGGCAAAACAAACACGTTCAATTGATTCTTTTTTTGTGACAATGAAAAAGAAGAAACCCAAGGAAAATGATGATGAAATCAGCGTTTGTGAAGTCGAATGTCAAACTCACGGCGACGATACTGATAGTGTTGCTACTCTTATTGAAAGTTGTGAAACGGAACCATCATGTTCATCTTCTATTACAGACAGCACAAATAACGTTAAAAATTCAGAGTTGGATGAAAATCATCCAACACTCGCGATCGTTAAGCAGGATATGAGAAGGTTTAGTTCACTTAAGTATGAGCAAAGTTTTCCCTGGACCTGGTTATGTTATAGTTGTCTTAAATTATATCAGGTTATTTGTGTAAATATTGTGAACTTTTTCAAATTGATCCCACTAATTTATATCCATCCTTTACTTGATGAATATCATCCCTGCCTCTGTGGAAAGGAGTTTTTCATATATGAATTTGATGAAAACTCTCCTGAGGTAAAGGAATTTGGAAGCTTTTGATATGAGAATATCCATGGAAGGAAAGGACAAACTGTCAGATAGTAATCTTGACACATTAGTAGACAAATGCAAAAATAAAAAGGACAGATACATTATACTGTAATTGAGTGAAATAAATTCTACAGCAAAGGTATTTTGTTTATTATTGCCCAAGTTAATTTCAGATTCATATTTGTCGATAAAAATGATAAATTTCCCAATTTAAGTTAGGTGGCAATTCCCAATAGAGCCAGCAAAAACCCTGTGGGATTACCATGCGTCCCGCGCCATAGTCGCATTACCTGACGAAATGGCGCATTTCCACATAAAAAATCTGCGTCATACGCGTTCATTCATTTTCTGATGAAGTCGGACGTACATATAGCAGAACCGTTCTGTCAAGACTGCACAGACATGTCTTTTCCTTTAGTTTAACTCTGAGAACGAATGTAAACAAATCCGTGTTGATGCCAAAGTCGTTTTTCATTTGAGGGCCACTAAAGAGTGGGGAGGGTAACTAGTATTAAAACCTTGAATTATTCTCAGTCACAGCGGCATTTTAAAATATAGCCATGCACAATTCGTTATTTAAGGCGTAATAAAGATAAGGATCTAAAATGCCCTTTTGACAATTACTGAAGTCCCCATATCAATATTTTAAAAATTGAGAAAGCATCAGAGATGCAACAGCCGAGTTGCAAGTCAAAATCTTGGACCATTTAATTTGCCTATTCACCCTGATCATAAATATATATCATGGTTTAGAGGTGGGGATCTCAACCATTAAAAAGTTCACTTCAGGTAGGGGATGGGGTATGACCCCCTGGGACCTGAGCTATAAGGCATTTAATTTACCTAGTCACCCTGATCATAAATATATATGGCTTAGGGATGGGGATCTCAACCATTAAAAAGTTCACTTCAGGTAGGGGGTGGGGTATGACCCCGGGACATGAGTTATAATGCATTTAATTTGCCTAGTCATCCTGATTATAAATATATATGGTTTAGGGATGGGGATCTCAAACCATTAAAAAGTTCACTTCAGGTAGGGGGTGGGGTATGACCCCCCAGGACCTGAGCTATAAGGCATTTAATTTACCTAGTCACCCTGATCATACATTTTTGTAAATATATATGGCTTAGGGGTGGGGATCTCAACCATTAAAAAGTTCACTTCAGGTAGGGGGTGGGGTATGACCTCGGGACATGAGTTATAATGCATTTAATTTGCCTAAGTCATCCTGATCATAAATATATACAGTGATGTCGTTAAAAGCCGGCAGCCGGCGATTTTCGCCAGTTATTGTCCTTTTCTTGCCGGCTATTTTTCAATGGGTAAAAAAAAAATGTGACAAGAAAAATCCATATTCCAATATTATATAAATTATTACATCGTATAATTAATTAATTATGGATTTTGACGGCGGATTAATCAACGTTATCTAATAGATTAAATCTAAATATCAGCTCCAATTTGGAAATCCCCTTTATTATATATTTAGTAGCTATTTATAAAATTGTGCGCGCGCACCTAACATTTAGTGGAACATCCGCTATGGACCGCGGCATACACAACTTTATTTAATACGCAGATCACAGGCGCTCGGGTACACTCTGTGATTTTCATTATTTCATTAAAACTAAATATTTTTCCTTTTAGTGCCTCTATTATAACCCTCTCCACGCAGAATCACCTAATTTTGACGTATTTTACACATTTTGATACAACCCATTTTTTTTTCTACAAATACTATAATATCAATATAGTACCACGACTTACCAAAATCCCCCTAATTTACCGAAATCTCCCCTGTGTGTGGAATAATCCCCCCAGAAGTGATATATATACAACTTATTTAGGTTCCTATGCAGTTTTTAAATTAAAAAAATACGTTTTGAAAGTTGTAGAGCCGATTTAGTATTGTCAATATAAGAAATGTGCATATTCCAAGATGGCGGAAATTTTTAAAGGGAGATAACTATATTTACCTGTGAACTCTTTTTTCAAGGTACTCATAGCACTGTTAGATTTGTATAAAAATTAAAGGATTTAAAAAAGAAAATTTAGATAATTAATTAAGCATGAGTATTGAATTTTCATTAATTATTTTACTTGTTACTATATAAACGTCCTTGGTTAATTGTACCAATTATTATAGTTAATTGTATATGTATATTGACAAGCAAATTTATAATTAATAGTTAATGTTGTTTATTGCTATATCATAAAGACAGAAATTGTTGGAAATATATCATTTATTTTATACAAAGCATAAAATCATAGAACAATATGACAGTATAACATAAAAATAATTTTACAATTACTGCATTTATAATTAATAGTTAATTCAAATTCAAATTCAAACACTTTATTGCCATTATACAGTTACTGCATGTGACAAAAATAAACAGAATACAATACAGTAATTGGCTCAGTGGGGTGTTTGCAAAATTTCACCGGAGGCAATTTCTTGGCATGTCTACGTCAGTATCATCCTGCTGTACTTACCGAGAAGTATCCAGCTGAGACAACTGGAGATGGAAACTGCTTCTAC
>MJUT01054308.1:10785-26733 GCA_002080005.1 Gigantidas platifrons | reverse complement strand
GTCGCTATTGTACATTTGAAATATTAATTGCGAATTTATCAAGTACGATGCACATGCTACCTTTCTTATGTTTTTTTTCTCTCGATCGACAGTTCAGAGGAGATGTGGCTATATTGGTATTTCTTAAGACAATGGCAAGTTATAATCCAACTAGTTTAACCCCGTCACTTTTTACTGAAGTACCTGTACTAAGTCAGGAAAGTGGGCGGTCATGTACATACGTGTGTTTGGGATATCGAAATTGCCTATTTCTACGATTTTTCTATTGAATTTTTGGAACTTTTCCGACGATGTGATACTTTTTTAACATTTTATTATAGGTTGTGAAAAAAGAATTATGATGATGTACCTGCAACAGGGCCTCCAAGAGAAATTTCGCAAGGCGGAACAATACTGCTTTGGGGTCTGAGAACAGGCTGAAACTTCTCTCAAAGCTGTGGATTTGAGTTGAAAATACCAAAAAATAATGAAAAAATAAAACGTCAATGACTAATTATAAGGCTATGGGGCCCTTCAGAGATTCACGGGCCCTTTCGTGGCTTTCCGGGCCCCGTACCGATGTACCGGCTGAACCCTCCTCTCATATGCCATCCTTTTTACCATCCTAGATTCTGTAAATCCAGTTCTTTATCCTTCTATGGATACAATATTATGTATTTTGTTAAGCATGCCAGTAGCAAGCGCTACTGTTGAGATGTCATGTAGTGTACTGAGACGTTTGAAAACTTGTGTTAGTTCGACTATGAAGAATGATAGGCTATCTTCTTCCCTGGGATTAATGCATATTCACCGAGATTTTGAAGTGGACTTGTACAAAGCAATGGAGGTGTTCGTATCTGCTAAGACACGAAGGGCAGATTTTTGACAATTTTAAGATATTCTTGTCTATCAAAGTCATTAAAATTGTGCTTGATTCTATGTTATATGAAACCCAATCGTAACTACTCGGCCATTCTCGCTACCCTGCAAATAACCTCGTATGCATTAGGCGTATAAATCGTACTACTTTTCACATGTCAGTAACATGAAACTTTTGATAAAGTTATATTTTAAACAATTTTCTATATTTCAATTATTGTCATGGATAAAAGTTAAAGTTTTAATTAGTTTTGCATGATTAAAGATTTTACTTAGTAAGTCTTCCATATTGGATGTTCGTGGACTATATTTTTGTGCGGCTTATATATAATTAACTTCCGGCAAACAATTTAATAAGAATTTCTCCTATCTGCATACGAGGTTATTTGCAGGGTAGCGAGAATGGCCGAGTAGTTACGATTGATATGAAACCCTGAAATGGCCCCAGATCGCACCATTTTGTATCTCGTCGAAAGTAATTATGGCGTGCACAGCTACGTCCCTGTATATAAGTCGAGGCTCCATCAAGGGTGAATAAACTTTTTATTATGATACATTTGAATTCGATGAATGTTTATTACACAATATCAACAAAACATTGAATACTTGTAATAAACACATTAAAAAAATCTCTAACAATATTTACTAAACGATTTCAATGACATACTAATACTTATGTGGGGCAGAAATTGAAAAAAAAATGCACAAATAATAATATAATAATAAAAGAATTTCTATAGCGCCCTTTCTTAAAATACAATACTCAAAAGCGCTTTACATACATAAAATATATAATTGTAAAAAGAAGATATACATGCATAAGAAAAGAGGAAAACTGAAATCATAACACCAGACAGCCTATAAATAAAAACAATACAAAATAAAATATAAAATAAATAAAATGTCACAGTTCAAAAGATAAAATTAAAACATAACACTATTTACACCCTGTAAGCCTGACTAAAAAGGTAAGTTTTAAGACTGCGTTTAAAAGCGTCCAAAGAGTTCAGAGTTTTAAGGTGGCGTGGTAAACCATTCCAGAGAGTGGAGGCAGCCTTGTCGAAACGGCGTTCACCATATGTCTTTGTTCTTATAACTGGCACTGCCAGTAAAGATTCCGACTCAGATCGCAAGGACCGTTTTGGCGTGTATGGTTTTACAAGTTCTGTCAAATAAACTGGTGCTAACCCATGAAGAGCCTTACAAACGTAGAGCAGAAGTTTATACTGACTTCTATATTCCATAGGAAGCCAATGAAGACGAATCAGGATGGGTGTTATATGATCCGTCTTTTTTGTCCTTGAGATCATACGAGCGGCAGTATTTTGAACTCGTTGCAATTTATCTGTCAAATGTTTATGAATCCCAAAAAGAAGGGCGTTCCCGTAATCCAACCGAGATGTTACTAGTGCATTTACGAGCATCTTGCAGGTATCTTCGGATATGAAAGGACGAATGCATCCGATGTTTCTGATATGGAAATAGCAAGATCTTGATACAGCATTGCATTGTCTTTCCATGCAAAGAGTCTGATCAAAGTAGACTCCTAAGTTTTTTTTTACATATGTTGCATCATGTATTAAATTGCCACCAAAAGAAATACTAAAGTCTGCCATTTCCTTTATTCTACGTTTTGGAGCGAAAACCATCAGTTCAGTTTTATCATGATTCAATTTCAACAGATTTACTGACATCCACTCGCGTATATCATTTAGGCATAAATTTAGCTTGGTCGAGTCATCGTCTATATTGTCGCGTGGCTCCACTACAATGTAAAGTTGTGTGTCATCAGCGTAGCAATGGTAGTTCATGTCATGACTTATACAAATGTCTCCGATCGGTTTTGAGAAATTGCAATAAAGTCTCGGGCCCAATACTGACCCTTGCGGAACACCAATGTTCAGCGACCTGGAGTCGGACAAAACAGACCCTATAGCGACCCGTTGTGTTCTATTCGTCAGATCAGGGGCGGATCCAGGATTTCAAGTTAGGGTGCGCTTTTGGGGTATTTCGTGTGAAAAATCACGATTTTACGCAAAAAAATCATATTTTTACCAATTTTAGGGGGACCAGTTAAGAACAAAACTTAATGACAAAAGAGATGATTTCATTTTTTTTCATTGTGAACTTTGCATTTATATGTAGCAATATTCAAGCAGCACATGTATCGTACACATCTCTCGGTTAATCCTATATTCCAGAGTTTGTGGCTCCTATGAGGAAATTATTGATAGATTATTGCTGCTAACAAAGATTCTAAGCTACTGGACCAAGGGTTCCTTTTGGTTATGTTGAAGTCATCACTTCGAAAGTCAAGTTTTACGGTCGCCACCACAACTTGATTAACCGTTACGTAGTATCTGTGTAACAAATGACCACGGATATGTTCCACTTGTAAAAACTTCCCCGCGGTCCTTTCCTCAATCATGACTTATTATCGGCCAGGTTTGTGGTTCCTACTGATCAGGATTTCCTTGAAAGGGGGTTTCTGCTAACAAGTAAGCTACTGAACCACTGATTTCTAGCGGTTAATATATAAAGTCATAACTTTGAAGAATGTTAAACAGTTTTACAAGTGCCACCAAGACTTAACCGTTACGGGGTATCTGTGTCACAAATGACCACGGATATGTTCGTTTGTCGTATAAATCACAATCTGGCCCTTTCCCCATTCATGACTTGTTAATCATTTTGTAACAAGAGTAACACGACGGATGCCATATGTGGAGCAGGAAATGTTTACCCACCCGGAGCACCTGGGTTCACCCTCGTTTTTAGAAGAATTTCGTGTTGTTCGATCTTAAGTTTTCTGTTTCAGTAATGTTTTGTACATAGATCGTTGTTTGTCCTTTTTCTTTTGGTCATAGTATTTTCTGTTCTTTGATTTACGGCTTCTGATTACCACTTTGGCATCTTCAAACGTTTCTTAGAACTCTCACCAATGCACATGTTTCGTGAGCCTAATACCCCTGGACCCAAGATGCTACCCTGTTGGATCTGAGTTCTTAAGAGTATTTTTTTTTTAGAAATTGATCTCACAGCCCATATTTTTTTTAAACTGGAATCCTGATTTCATTCAATTACAATAATTTGTTCAATATGACGGTAACATCAAATGATTAAGTAAGTTGCATAGGGTTTTATACCAAATATCAGCAACATGTAATCCGAAATATTAAGTTCTTTCTTGAGCGAGTGCACTTTTCGTTCGTCGAGGTATTTATATTTGTCACTATCATTTTTTTGGGTCACATTTCAATCCTCCGATTTGAAAGATTTTACATGAATAACCTACGTGACGAGGAGTTTGAAAACAAAATCGGAACTGGCGCCAAAGATGTATTAGCTTCTAGTCAAATGTTTGATAAGTTAATGCCATGACAACGTGATGTAATACCAGTTCATGCTCAGCAAAACCTTCAGAAAAGACGCACTAGCCAAAAACTTATATCTCTGTTCAAAGTGGATGAGTGGCTGGTTCCATAGAGGATTTGTTAAAGAAAACTCAACCAACGAGATGGATAAAAGCCAAGAAATTTGAGAAGTACCACTGAATCTACCATCATTGTTGAAAAATGAGTAAGGTACAATTCAAATAGAAGTGCATTGATATACATGTACATTGTACCACCTAATAAATCCCAGCAATTAATACCCAAACTCTTATTTGCGAAAACATTGATTGATTAGAATCATCTAGAAGACAAATTAATGGGCGCAACACTCATCGGGTGCTTCAAATTTGCTATCGCGCACCGCCAATAAGTCAACATCACTCTTTCTCCGTTGTATTATATATTAGTATTGGTATAAACAACATGATACAGATAATAAACAGCTGCGCCAAGAGCGCATGATACGCCCGTCGTCAACATTCATACAATATTTGTAAAGACTTTCTTTCCCATAACTCTGGAATGAAAAATCGAAATTTCACCAAAAAGTATACAGACCGTAAGACTATCAATTCCAATAATTATGCGAAGTTTGAAGTGAATATTGGCCAAGGGGTTCTCAATTTACAGCGCGACATACGAAAAATCGTCTACAATTTGATGAATAAAGTCCCATAACTCTGGAACGAAATAACTCTGTGAAATTTGAAGTGAACTGGCCAAGGGGTTCTTAAGTTGGAGCGCGACATGCGAAACGGACGGACGGACAGTCGGACAAATTTGAAGTGAACTGGCCAAGGGGTTCTTAAGTTAGAGCGCGACATGCGAAACTGACGGACGGACAGTCGGACATTGGTATACCATAATACGTCCCGTCTTAAAGACGGACGTATAAAAACAGTGATGCAGAACTACAAAAAGAGTTTGAAGATACCAAAGGGGTAATCAGAATCCGTAAATCTAAGATACCAAAGGGGTAATCAGAATCCGTAAATCTAAGATACCAAAGGGGTAATCAGAATCCGTATATCTAAGATACCAAAGGGAGGTAATCAGAATCCGTAAATCGAAGAAGAACAGACAACGCAATAGCCAAAACAAAAAGTAAAAAAGGACAAACAACGATCTACAAAACATACACATTTACGATCGAATAAACACGAACCCCACTAAAAATCGGGGGTGAACTCAGATGCTCCGAAAGGGTAGCAGTTCCTGCTTCAACTTAACAATGTTGGACAACAAGGTTATCAGATAAATGTCGCATTCATGTACATCTCATGTTATTATAACTCGTGTAGTTATCGAATTCAGTGCTGCGAAAGCGTTTCTGGAACAACCTTCATCGGGTTCGCTCAAATAATGTAAAAGGCTTTGGGAGAAAGTTAAGTAAAGGGCTTAAATAGCATAACCAAAATAGGCTACGGTCACATTTGTATAAGGGAGGAGAACCTTAGTTTATTATTTGGGTCATTTTCAAAAAATGGCTCCTTTTGAAATTGCAAGGTTCTTTCCTAAAAAAATATTCTGATTCCCAATGTTGCTGAAAAAAATATTTTGATTTTGGTGGATGAAAAAAAAATTAATCTGATTCAGAGTTTTTGTCATATAACCTAATGTTAAATTCTGGAAAATTTTTCGCGCTTTGCGCGACAAAAAAATATTAATATTCTAACTCTTGTGTTGTCTGAAAAAATTTTTTTTAACGAAAAAAAACCCATACCCCCCCCCCTCCCCCTGCAAGTAAAATGGTCGGTCCCTTAATGTTGCGTCCTGAAAAAAACGGCTAAACATAAATTTTTGATTGCTGTAAAAACGACTACAGGCAATACAAATCCAATTGAAGCACTTCCTAACATTCAGTTTATATTTGTCTTTTGAATCAATCTAATATGAAGAGCCTTTGTGACATATAAGTTTAGTAAAACGATATTGTTTATGGTAACAGGAACGGACATCTATATGTCTTGTTACCAAGTCAGTATATCCTGTTACTTTACATGGTAACAGTATAGACAATAACAGGATAGACAAATGTATATGTTTATTGATGCTGTAGTGAAATAAATGCTCCCCGTAAATCGGTGTTTGCTTTTTTGGTGAAGTATGAAATATTTCACACTTTTGTAATTAAAGTACATATCATAACACACTTTCAACTATTTGATTAGGTTCGCAGATACATAATTGTCTATCCTGTTACCAAATCAGTCTATCCTGTTACTTTATTCATGAGGATAACAGGATAGACAGTAACAGGATAAACAAATTTATATGTTTATTGATGCTGTAATGAAATAACTTTAGTTTAGTGTTCTTTGTTTCCAAACAGTTAGGGACCCTTTTAAGGATATAATTTCGTGTTTAGGTATAAATTTGTTGGTAACATGATAGACATCTTAAAAGAGTACGCTCTCATTTTTATTCACTTTTCTTGTTATAATTTTGTTCCCGTGTCTTCTAACGTTCTAACGTTATGGTTGCCATTTTGAAGACGCTGTGTACTTCTGGCGTCATCATAGAAGAGTTCCGTATTTGCAGGGAGAAATCATTGTTGTGTAGATCTTGTATCGGTAACAGGATAGACATGCATTTCGTGGACGCCAGCATAATTTCATTTTTTATAAACAAATACAAAAATAACTTCAAGACTACTTTCTTGTTAAAATTCCTTTAAAAACGATTGAAATAATTCATTTTGCCAATCTGAAAACATACTAAAAATCATTGGAAAATTAAGTGCAAACATGACACCCTCATCCCGGACACTCATAAATTGCGCAAAAAATGACCTTCAAAATTATTTAATTTTGGGTTAATATGAGTGAATCGTATTCATTTTAGGTGTGCCGACTCGAAAATGATGCGAATTTTTGCTTAAGCACGAAAAATTAATGTTTTCGTATCAAAATATGTTTTTAACATAGGTGGACAGAAAAGGCGACATTTTTTGAAAATGACCCATTTATCGATACTACTTTCAATGTTTGCTTTGATGAATACGGAAAACACGACCATCAGTTCATGCCTTTTTAATGTTCTATAAATTTACTGATGGCGATCATCAGTTCATGCCTATTTAATGTTCTATACATTTATTGATGGCGATCATCAGTTCATGCCTATTTAATGTTCTATAAATTTATTGATGGCGACCATCAGTTCATACCTTTTTAATGTTCTATAAATTGATTGATGGCGATCATCAGTTCATGCCTATTTCATAATCTGTAAATTTATTGATGGCGACCATTAGATACGATAACGTAACCCTCATTCCGCTTGTGCTCCATTTAGGGTTACGAATCGATCCCATTCAACATATGGGAGCAGCGCCCGGAGTGATTAACACCGAGCGGTTTTTTGTCCTAATTCCGTTGTAAGCGGTTGGAAAAATTAACGGGGGTGAAAGATAAATATATTTAGGTAAACCTTGAGGTGTTAAATAATCGCTGCAGCAATCCATGGTAGACTTATATCCATCTGAAAATTTGAATGCATGAAATCTCCTTTCTGTCCGACATTTTGTTTACAAGTTGCTAGTTCACGCGCACTTGCCTTGTTTTTGAGATATCCTTATTTGGATCAATTCTATAGTAAAACCGACATTTTCGTAGTAACAGTTTCCATATTTGGCATATATGGATAGGCTCCGCCCATCGCGAGAGTCTACGTAAGGTGTTATGGCGGACAAGTAACAATTTTCAAATACGAAACCGGTCTTGAAGATAGAAACAGGGATTGTAACACTTATTTCGTATCACCATTACTTAAAAATTGTTGGGAATAATAAGATATGACCAGATATGCAAAAAGAAAGTTGAAATATTCACGGAACGAAAATTTTAATTTGCTCCCATACGTTGAATGAGATCGATTCGTAACCTTAAATGGAGCACAAGCGGAATGAGGGTTACGTTATCGTATCTAGGCGACCATCAGTTCATGCCTTTTTAATGTTCTATAAATTGATTGATGGCGATCGTCAGTTCATGCCTATTTAATGTTCTATAAATTATTGATGGCGACCATCAGTTCATGCCTATTTAATGTTCTATAAATTTATTGATGGCGACCATCAGTTCATGCCTTTTTAATGTTCTATAAATTGATTGATGGCGACCATTAGTTCATGCCTATTTAATGTTCTATAAATTTATTGATGGCGACCATCAGTTCATGCCTTTTTAATGTTCTATAAATTGATTGATGGCGATCATCAGTTCATGCCTATTTCATATTCTATAAATTTATTGATAGCGATCATCAGTTCATGCCTATTTAATGTTCTATAAATTTATTGATGGCGACCATCAGTTCATGCCTTTTTAATGTTCTATAAATTGATTGATGGCGATCATCAGTTCATGCCTATTTAATATTCTATAAATTTATTGACGGCGACCATCAGTTCATGCCTTTTTAATGTTCTATAAATTGATTGATAGCGATCATCAGTTCATGCCTATTTAATGTTCTATAAATTGATTGATGGCGATCATCAGTTCATGCCTTTTTAAAGTTCTATAAATTGATTGATGGCGATCATCAGTTCATGCCTTTTTAAGGTTCTATAAATATGATTGCTAAAATGTGTCAAAGATACCTATTACTATAAGATATGAAGGCCCCCGCAGGCACAGGTTACAGTTACTTTTACGCTCTTTTGTTTAGCCGCTCTTCAAATATTTGACTAACCAATCTGTTGACTATAAGCGTACCTGAAGAGGGTTATTCCAGAAACGTGTCGCGTACACTTAACCAGATACCTCCGTTTTTATTAATTAAAACTATTGCTGAAAAAAAAACCTGATTGGAAATGAGGAATAAGTGTTTCGAGTACATTGTTTTTGTACTGGAATATTGACACATCAGAACAATGTATTCAGTATGAGATTTCAAATTTAATACATTCCGGAAATTGTTATTGCCCAAACCCTGAGTCAGTGTTAGCACCCTTAATTCTAGAGTTTTTGGTTGGACGATTTTGAAGTAGGATTACGAAGCATAATTATACTCCAAGCTGTACTGACTCCAAGGTGTAATGAGCATAATTCTATTGGGCATAACCTGAAAAGTTGAGCATTTACCTTTCAAGAAAGGATTGAAGAAACCAAAGGGGGAATCAGAAATTGTCAATCGAAGGAGATACAACACAACAAACAACAGAAATTAGACGAAAAGATAAACAATGATCTATAAAAAATACACAGAAACCTAGAGACTGAGCAACACCAATCCACCTAAAAACAGAGGGGGAAATCAGGTGCAACGGAAGAGTAAACAGCGCATGCTCCACTAGTGACACCACCATGTTACTGAGGTTAGGATCCATTAGCATCCATTATATAACTCCAGGGGCGGATCCAGGATTTCAAGTTAGGGGGGCGCAGTTAAAATAATTGCGCCGAACGGAGCGAGGCGCGAAAATCTTTGGGTATTTCGTGTGAAAAATCACGATTTTACGCATAAAAATCAATTTCTTTTCCAATTTTAGGGGGGGGGATTCGCAGGGTGCACCACCCTGGATCCGCCCCTGAACTCGGTTTGCTCAATTCATTTTGCGTTATACAATTGACGGCTACTTACATATCCAGCGCCTATGAACAGCTAGCAACATATCTCCAGCGCGTATTAACAGCTAACATCATATCTACAGCGCCTATGAATATACATGTATACCTACATATCACCAGCGCCTATGAACAGCTAGCTACATATCTCCAGCGCGTATTCATAGAACAGCTAACATCATATCTACAGCGCCTATGAATAAATACCTACATATCACAAACGCCTATGAACAGCTAGCTACATATCTCCAGTGCCTTTGAACATCTACTTACATATCCCCAGCGCGTATGAACAGCTAGCAACATATCTCCAGCGTCTATAAACAGTTACTTACATATCCCCAACGCCTATGAACAGCTAGCAACACATCTCCAACGCCTTTAAACAGCTAGCTACATATCTCCAATGCCTTTGAACATCTACTTACATATCCCCAGCGCGTATGAACAGCTAGCAACATATCTCCAGCGTCTATAAACAGTTACTTACATATCCCCAGTGCCTATGAACAGCTAGCAACATATCTCCAGCGCCAATAAACAACTATCTACATATCTCTAGCGCGTATGAACAGCTAGCAATATATTTCCAGCGCCTATGAACAGCTACTTACATATCTCCAGCGCCTATAAGCAGCTAGCTACATATCAGAGTTTGCTTCTTCGACTTAAAATAAAATAAAACTTAATATGGACAAAATTAGATTTTGGTTCAAGAAGAGTTTGAAGATACCAAAGGGTAATCAGAATCCGTATACATATCGAAGAACAGACAACACAATGGCCGAAAGAAAAAGTACAAAAAGACATACAAAACAGACACATAAAACTAAAGATCGAGTAACACGAACCCCACTTATAACTGTAGTGAACGCAGGTGCTCCGGAAGGGTAGGCAGTTCCTGCTTCTCTAGTGGCCACCGTCGTGTTAATCTAGTTATAAAGTTGAGTTGTTTTCATATGTCATCCGATAGCGTTGTGTACTGTCTTTCATTTAAATGATCAACTCTCTTTGTAGAACTAGCATAATTATACCGTACACAAAAATAAGCAAATATAATTGGCGAATTGACAGTCACATGACATAAAATAATTTTGATATTATGCTTCTGATAGCAACGAAAAACGCTAACCATATCATTCACAAATATCACGAGTTTTTACATACAAAATATGCCATTATCGTCTGTAAGCATCACAATGACTGCTTGCGCATTTGGCAACTCAAATAAAGAAGTTCTGGATATACTTCCAGTGGATAAAGGCATCGATAATACATTAAAGCCAGAACAGCGACAGAGACAAGTTGCATACCATTTTTGTTTGGTTTCGAGACGGGAAGTACTAAAAAACCTGAAGGAAGTGTGGTGAAACTATATCTGATATGGAAAAAGGACTGTTTACAATATAAGATCTGGTTCGATAAGATATGTTTCCTTTGTCGCACGAGTAACACGACGGGTGTCACTAGTAGACCAGGAACTACTGCTCGCGGGCACCTAAGTTGATTCCAGGTTCTTGGTAGGATACGTGTTACTCATCCTTTAAATTTTCTGTGTTCTGTTTTTGACTGGTTTGTATTCCTGTGTCTTGTGTTGCCAGTGTCTCTGGATTGCCCGTTCGGATTCGCTAACGTTTATTTAGCACATGAGTTCACCCCCGGGTTTCGGTTGGGTTCGTGTCGCTCAATCTTTAGTTTTCTGTGTAGAGTTTGTGGATCAATGTTTATCTTTTGTCCCCTTTCTTTTCGCCATTGTATCATTTATCCTTTGATTTATGTCTTCTGATTACCCCTTTTGGTGTCTTCACAATTTTCTAAGGTCAAATAACAAAACTATTTGATATCAAAAAGTGAGAGAATGGATATTTTAAGCAACATATTGACTAGACAAGAATTGCAGGAGAGAAAACAGCCGTACAACAAAGGCTTAAATGTATACAGTACTTAGTGAGTGATATAAGATACATATATATGACAGAAGCTTTGCTCCTTTTCTTGATTTCCTGTCTGAGCGGAATGTTGAATAGTCTCTCATGTTCATTTATATCCATATCCTTTCTTACTAATGCATGATACAACAATGTTACACGAGAAACATTTCAAAATGTAATATGTCAAAATAAGGATGAAAGAAAAAAATGCATATCACACATTTTTTGCTTGTCCATAGCTTGGACCTGGATTTCCAATGTCATTGCTTCTTCTTCTTCTTCTTCTTCCAATTTAGGAACCGGATTCACACGTGAATGTATAAGATTCCGCGAAAACTTTGCGCAGTGTCGGGCAACACAGCAGTCTTCCTTCGACTATTTACAGGTAAAACTATATACAGGTAAGCACTGGTATAGTTGCTGTCAGGACGCGCCTTGAGGGCGCTCCTGAACCCCTCTACTGTGTTTACCGAAGTTGTATTCGCTGGCAGTTGGTTCCAGTCCCTGATGGTCTTGGGGAAGAACGAAATACCGAAGGCCTCAGTGCTCATTCTTTCTTGATAAAGGCGATCTTTGCCTCTAGTCCCGCTGTCGTTGGATTGGATATATTGGTGGTTGTCTATATCAATTAATCCATTTTTGATCTTATACAGCATGCATAGTCTATTAGTCTTTCTCCTCTCTTCTAATTTTTCCCACTTCAAGGATTCTACCATTTTAGTAACACAGGCAGGTGTTCGGTATGTGTAATTGTTGAAAACGAATCTTGCGGCTCTTTTTGTACTTTTTCAAGGTTGCCAATCTTTGTCCGGTTTGTCGGATCCCATACTGAGCTTGCATACTCCATTGCTGGCCTCACCATGGATGTATATGCTGCTGATTTCACTGGTTTGGTGCTGTCTTTTAGGTTGCGTCGAATAAATTCCAATGTTTTGTTGCCTTTGCCAATTGTGTTGTCTATGTGCCTGTCCCAGGTGAGGTTGTTGGAGATGGTGACACCT
Source organism: Gigantidas platifrons (assembly GCA_002080005.1). Taxonomy (NCBI): domain Eukaryota; kingdom Metazoa; phylum Mollusca; class Bivalvia; order Mytilida; family Modiolidae; genus Gigantidas; species Gigantidas platifrons. Next base: position 13,975 of record MJUT01054308.1, on the reverse strand, counting down.
AGGTATTTACTTGCGTCTACTGTATCTAATGTGTGTCCATGTAGGTTGTAAGTTGTTGGCAGTGGTGGTCTGTTCTTAGGTGTTATTCGAATGACTTGGCATTTCTTGGCGTTGAAACTCATTTGCCATTTGTCTTCCCAATCTTGTAACGATGTTAAGTCATTCTGTAATAATACGCTGTCAGCTTGGTTGTTGATGGTACGGAAGAGTAGGCTGTCATCGGCAAATAGCTTTGCTTCTGATGATTTAGCCATTTCTGGCATGTCATTGATGTAGGTCAGAAACAGTAATGGGTCCAAGACGGTTCCTTAAGGGTACACCAGACAGGACTGGGGCTTCCTGTGATACTGCTCCCTCTAATATGACTCTCTGCTGTCTATTTTGTAGGAATGATTGAATCCAGTTCTTTGTCTTGGCGTTGACTCCGTAATAGTCTAATTTCTGTAGAAGGCGTTGGTGTGGCACTGTGTCGAACGCTTTTGCAAAGTCTAGCAAGATGATATCTACTTGTGAGCCTTTTTCCAATTTTGATGCTATTTCATGGATGGTTGCTATGAGTTGGGATTCGCATGATCGTTTTTTTTTTAATCCATGTTGAGCATTGGTGAGGATCTTGCTTTTGTCGAAATGGTCCATGATGTTGCTGTGGACTATATGCTCCAGTATCTTACATGTGATGGAGCTGAGGGAAACAGGTCTATAGTTGGAGGCTAGATGTCTCTCGTCCTTTTTAAATAATGATACAATATTAGCATCTCTCCAGTCTTGTGGTACTTCTCCTGTGTCAATCGATGTTTGGAATACTAAAAAAAAGTATGTCTGTCAAGATTGGAGCTAGTTGGTCTGCCGCTGATTTTAAAATAAACGATGGAATTGAGTCTGAACCAGTTGATTTGTGTATGTTCTGATTTTTCAGTAGTTTGGTTACTTCTTTTTACAGTTGATCTTCATGTCAGACATTGTTTGGTATGGACTATTTCCTTTATTTGGGAAGTTATTCAGGTTTTCTTTTGTGAACCTGATTGGAATTGCTCATTCAATATTTCCCCTTTGCTCTTGTTATCACTATTTCCGCTTTGCTCTTGTTATCACTTTGCAGGAACCCCATTTTGTTTTTCAATGGGGCAACTCCAGTCCATTTTTAGTTTTATTTATGTTCAATAATTTGAAGTGAAAGATGATTGTTCGTTTTGTTGATATTGGAGGAATTGTTGACCATCGTATTTTAAAGTTGGTTTTACTTTTCATAATTGATACGATTTAAAATCAGAATATTGTCAATACGGTTTAAATAATTTCAATTATGTTTAGGCAGACGAATACTAGAAATGTACGGACAATTCGTAGGCGGCCGCACTTATGCAATTCCTCGGCCTAGACGTACATGTTGAGACCCAACTGTTACTCACTGACCACAACGTATAGGATAGGGCCATGCATGTACTATTACATTGGCGGTTGAAAAGATGGAGTCATTTTTTGTTTTCAAATAAATCGCGGATCATCCTTTTTCACTTAGATGGCCGTGCTGGAGTTTATCACAGAGCAGACGAACGATTTCATGACTTTTATTCTACACAATGTAAAATCCTATCTTTGTTTACGGTACGTTAATTGTTGTTAGAGATTTATCCGCAGAAATGGTCAAGTTAATTCTTTGGAATGGATTTAGCTTTGTGTATCAGACGGACAACTCAAAACCACACACTGACATCATATCTATGGGTTTCATTGAGCAACAGAGCATTGATGTCATGCATTGGTCTTCAAAAGCACCATACTCGCCCATATATGAGATGGATTGTACAACTACAACATCCAATCACTCCAGATGAGCAGATCGCGGACAAGCCTTAGCTTACATGAGGAGTGAAACAACATTCCAAATGTTGTAATATCGCACACCATCATGTCAATGAGACAACGTCTACAATCTGTCATGAGTGGAAATGGTGAACATATGATAACACATCGACTCTATGATTTGCTAATACTTTTATCTTTGGCTTTTGAAACTGAATTTGTTATTCTTGATATTGCATGATTTTTCTCTCTAGTGACATTATACTTAAACCTGTTTTGATCGGGTGCGACAGTTCAGCTGTAATTTAAAATTATTTTTGACAAAATGAAAAACACAAAGTACCACACTGTCAGAACAGTTTCAAAATCTAATAGAAAAAATAGTAAAACAGATATAAGTATCTTTTCAATAAATTTACCCCTTAGTATCGCATTATAAATGGCTCAATCAACAATAAAAAAACAAAAAAAACAACGAGTCCCGTTTAACCCCTTTCTCATTCAACAATCAGGAATGACACGATCAAGTTAATATGTCACACCCACACAAGGTCCTCAAAAGAATTACACTCTAGAAATTCAATGGTATTTAAATCGCTATTTACCAGTAACTATAGTAACACTCACTGTTATTATCAATATACACTGATATGTATCATATGTATTGTACTTTAAATACGTGTTGATCTAATTCAAAAACCACGTGACCATAATCAATGGGTTTTTTATTTTTAGACGCTGGAAATACACAATTTATGAATGTTTTGTTACAAGGTAAGTTTTTAGTGCTAAGATTCATTCATCGTAGCAAGAACAATTATTATTAATATTGGTAAGAAGCATATTATTATATATATGTACCACTATTGGAATTTGGAGGAACTGGTTCATAACCTATAATGATCTATAATATGTTACAAGTTTATCATTATCAATTTCAAAGTAGATTTTGTTCATACTTAATAAGATTCGCGAAGACAGGAACTCTGCACATATTTTGTATATAATACCCTCTTTGAAATAAATCCATCATTAGTCCATTACCCTTTCGCCTTTCATTGTTCTAATATATTAACCTAACAGAACACACCGACCACACCAATAACATGAGTTATGTTACATTACATATCCGTTGTTTTATGTTTGTGCTTGTCTAAAAGGCCTGGTTCAACGTAATATGTCGTGGTCTTTCTTCAGTTTCTTTCAATTATTTTAGGTTAGATGAGGGTCTTCAGCTCGTTGACATTAGTTGAGTTGTTTCTGTCAATTATTTCAGGTTAGAGGAGGGTCGTCAGCTTGTTGACATTAGTTGAGTTGTTTCTGTCAATTATTTCAGGTTAGAGGAGGGTCGTCAGCTTGTTGACATTAGTTGAGTTGTTTCTGTCAA